>JAJIBD010035602.1:0-37465 GCA_021461705.1 Cryptotis parvus
TTCCTATATAGAATATTTTTTGATTGTACGTGGTTCATTTACTTTTATTCCTCTTAAATTTTATTTATTTGGTTAAAGGTCTCCCAAGTATTATTCAGGGCATCCAGATTCAGAATTATCCTCCCAGTGATTCTTCACAACAGGGTCAGAGTTTCAATATATTTTTGGGTCCTTTTCATTCCTCTGTATCTAAATTTCTGTGTTATTTTTCTTAGACATGAGATGCAGGTATATTATTTATGAATTCTCTTGGTTTTTATTTTCCTAAATATCTCTTTATTTTGGCTTCACTTTCAAAGCATATTTTTTTTCTGTATAAAGAATTTTATGTTGTGACTTTTCAGTGCTTTAAGGATGTCATTTCTTGGCTTCTTGCTTATTTGATTTTTTAAAGGAAGTTTCCAGTCATTCTATTTCACTGGTATGTAAATTGCTCTTCATGTTTAGTTTCATTTACAGTTTTTTTGTTTTTATTTTAACCTTTTGACTTTTGGCAACTTGATTTTGATATGTGTGATTTTTCCGTATGTTTATCTGGCTAGAGTTAGTTAAGCATCATGGAAAATGTGTGGCCATTGTTTGATAAAAAAAAAAAAACTGGTCCATTATTTTTTCCCTCTCCGTCTGATTACATTTTTGTTAGATAACTTGATATTGTGTCACCAACCACTAAGAATCTATCTTTTTTTCAAGTCTTATTTTCTTCTTGTGTGCTTTGGTTTAGATAGTTTATTTCATTCAATATCCCAAACTGATCTTTTTTTCCTGCAATGTTTAATTTACCATTAAGTTTATGTAGTGAAAGCTTCTGTCCAGAGACCATTTTTTAAGGTTCTAGGATTTCCATTCTTTTAAAAAATGTTTTTAATTTCCCTTTTTAACATTATCTATTCTCTAAACAAACATACCTTTATCTTTGATTACTTGGGCATATTTTTAACAATAATTTAAAGTCCTTGTGAGTTGATCACAGCATTGAAGTCATCTCTGATCTTTTATTGCCTTTTTGTTCTGGTTTGGGGGCATCACACATTTTAATTTTTCTTAATTTAGTTATTTCTTTATTGTTGTTGGTCATTTATAATGGTATACTGTTGAACACTTGTGAGATCATACTTATACCTTCCAAAGTGTTGAGGGTTATTCTGATTGACAAGAAATTTATTCAATCTGCTACAATTTATTTGGTTTGAAGTTTTCTTTGGTTAAGTCTAAAATAGTGATAATCTGGGGCCAGAGAGATAGAACAGGGGTTAAAATGCTTGCCTTGCACGTGGCTAACTCTGGTTCAATCCCTGGCACTTCACATGAACCCCTTAACACAGTCAGGAGTGATCCTGAGCACTGTTGAGTGTTGATGCTCCACCTCCCTCACACCAAATAAAAAGAGGGTAAATCTAGTGATAGGGTACATTTTCACCCAAGACGTGTCATTTCTAGGGTACATATAAATAATGTCTGGGATATTTGGATTGTCAAAATCTTTCAGTATTGTGGAAGTTTTGGGATATACATTAATATCACAGCTTTTGCTTAGTTATTCTCTATCAGACCTCTTGGTCTATGAATGTATTGCTAAGTATTCCTTCCAAGATCTAGTTGGGACCCTATGAAGATATATGGAGTTATTGTTCTACTAAGTTCTTTAGACATAATTTTGTAGTTCATTAGCATATGTATTATTAATATAGTTTTAAAAGAAGATTCAATCTGAAAAGACTGTATAAATTGAGAGGAATTGTAAGGATCATGCCTTGGGTAACTTTAATATATTAGGAAAATGAAGGATAGCCAATAAACTCAGAAATATCAATGGATAGGAATAAAATTTTCAGAGTATACTGATCTACTGTCAAATAAAGAATATAGTTAAAGGAAGATACTGACTTCTAGTGCTCAGTAGTCAGATAAGATAAGAACAATGAATCAATCATTGGAACAATCAAACATTTGGATCAGAATGACAGTCACACAGCCTTTGAGTTGAGTGATGGGAAGAAAATAAATGAAAAAATGCAAAGCATTAGAACCGGTGTAAAGCCAAAGGCATCATTTCCTCTGTACTAACTCCCCAGTTCATAGTTTTGCTTACATTCTTCCTTCTTATGAAAGTATCCTATAACAGCACAGTACAAAAGAAGGCATAAAGTATAAAAGAAGGTATCTTATTTCTGAAGGCAGAAATAAGATGGCCAACATTTATTCTTTTTTTAAGAGCTAATAATATGATACATAGTAAGTATGAATATAGATATTTTAATGTACTTACACATAATGTATAAGCAAGATGCAATAGGATCTTTAAAATTAAGAAGGCTGTATGAGTCCAGAGAGATAGTACAGTGGTAAGGTGTTTGCCTTGCATGAGGCAAACCCAAGTTCAATCCCCAGCACCACATGATTGTCTAAACACTACTGAGTATTCCCTGAGAACCATCTCTTGGGCCATGTCAATTGAAGGCCTCTAGGTCTCCTGAGCACCGCTTAGAAGGTTCCTACATCTCAGTGATGTGGTTCCAATAGATCCTTTTGACCCTTCACTGTGGACTCACAAAAATGCTCTACAAAGTAAACATTTTTTTTTTTTTTGGTTTTTGGCACCATACTTGGTGATGCCCTGGACCCAGCCACTCACTTTTTCTTTTTTCTTTTTTTTTTTTTTTTAAGTATTTTTATTATACCACCGTGAGATATACAAATAAAAAAGATATACAATTAAAAAGTTCATGTTTGGGTTTTGGTCATACAGTGTTCCAGCACCCGTCCCTCCACCAGTGCCCATCTCCCACCACCAACGTCCCCAGTTCCCTCCCCCTTCCCCAGCCCACCTCCATGGCAAGGTTCTTTATTTCTTTCCCTTTCTCTCTCTTTCTCTTTTCCTTCCTTTCCAGACTATGGATTACAGAACATACATTAAAAGGTTGTCATGTGTATCCTTTTGCCTCTATTTAATGCTCAGTTCTAGGTTGGCATTAGTACCCTCGACAATTATTAGCACCCTGTTCCATTTTTTCTTTTTTTTTTTATGCTGCTGATTTACTTTTATATTAATACAGGTAATTATATCCCATCACACTGGAAACATAAAATACCTTGTTACCAAATAAAAGTTGAACTTGAAAAAAGATAACGACTGTGAGCAATGTGTTTTCACATTGTCAGTTGTCACAGATCATAAGACAAATAGACTGGTGAAGGCTTGGAAAGGATAATACACACAGGCACAATGCCAGATGAGAATTCTCTGATTACTAGCAATTTTTTGGGCACTGGGATCTGAAGACTCGCTTTATGAATAGGTTTACTTGATGAAAAGTTATTTTTACATGATTACTTTAATTCAAAAGCAAAGTTATGAAATGCTAGAAACTAATTTTTTATAATTACAAGCAAATATAGACTTCTACCATGTTCAACGGCATTATGAACAAACATCACACACTGTTATATGTAAATTAAAACTTAGATATGTAATAATCACTTAAATTGCACCTCAAATATACTTCTATTTTTTTTTTTTTTGTGGGGGCCTACACCTGGTGATGTTGAGGGCTTACTCTTGAAATCTATGCTCATGGATCATTCCTGAAATTATTTGGAGGACTCTCACGTGGAGCCTAGGATTAAACCTAGGTTGGCCATGTGCAAAGCAAGTGCCTTTCCTACGTACTATTTCTCAAGACCTTAAAATAAATTAATTCACACTGATCTGAAAATATATTAACTATAGAAATGATTTTAAGAAAATAAAATAGATTCAAAAAATACTTGGGGGAAAATAAATGATCATAAACTCTCACAACCCCATATTTTAAAATTGGTGATTGCAAAACTTAACTCCTAACAGGTAATCTTCAATAAATCAATATTTAACTAAACTTATTTTGAATAGAGTAAATATATTACGGCTAATGGGACAGGAATCTGTTTATATAATTTATATAATATTCAATATCATTAATAATAATCCAATTTCATTAATTCTAGGACCATAAGCTGACTAATATTTCCTGAATTTTTTAACACTAAGTGAAAATGGATAAAAAAAATTTAATTAAAGAACAAGTATTGGTCAGATACCAGTATGGCTACCCCAGCCTTTTTGGATGGGTTGTTTGAGTGAAGGATTGTTTTCCAGCCTTTTATTTTGAGCCTGTCTTTGCTCCGATTGTTCAGGTGTGTTTCTTGAAGGCAGCAGAATGTCGGATTCAATTTTGTGATCCATTTTGCCACTCTGTGTCTCTTAACTGGTGCATTTAGACCGTTGACATTGAGAGATATTATTGTCATGGGATTTTGTGCCATCTCTCTGTATAGGTTGGTTGTTCTTTTTGGGTTATGTTTCATCTTATAGTAGATCATTCAGTCCTTCTTTTAAGGTTGGTTTTGATTTTACAAAGTTCCTAAGCTGTTGTTTATCCAAGAAGTTGTATATCTGTCCTTCAAATCTGAGTGAGAGTTTAGCTGGATAAAGAATTCTTGCTGAGGCGTTCATTTCATTAAGTTTTTTTACTATATCCCACCACTGCCTTCGGGCTTGGAGGGTGTCTTCTGAGAAGTCTGCTGAAAGTCGAATGGATGCTCCTTTGTACACAATTTCCTTCTTTGATCTTGCTGCCTGAAGAATTCTGTCTCTGTCTGTGGCATCCATTACTTTGACTAGGATGTGTCTTGGGGTCTTTCTATTGGGGTCTCTTCTTGCTGGTATGCGCCGGGCTTCTTGGATCTGGATGCCTTCATCCTTTAACTCGGGGAACTTTTCAGCCAGGATGTTTTTAACTGTTTTAATTTCCTTGGGGTTACTTTCCTGTCCCTCTGGGACTCCGATGATTCTTATGTTGTTCCGCCTGGCTTCATCCCATTGTTCTCTGTTCCGTTGCTGATCCATTTTCCGATCTTTTTCCATCTTATGTAGTTCTCTGAGTGCTTTCTGCAGCTCATCTTCAGTCTCACTGATTCTCTCTTCCGCTGCTGTCATCCTACTGTTGAGAGCCCCGATTGTGTTTTTCATTTCATCTACTGAGTTTTTAAGTGATGATATTTCTCTTTGCATGGTTCTCATTTCTGCTCTCATTTCCTCCCGTAGTTTATTGACTGCCCTTTCGACTGCTTCGTTTATGTTCTCCTGTATTTTATTGGACATCTGCTCAATTTTTTCGTTGAGCTCCTTAAACATCCTACCAATTTCCTCTCTAATTTCATTGTCAGAGTGATCATGCATATCTGTATTCTTTTTTGATTCTTCACGGTCAATTCCTTCATCTGTTCTTCGAGCTGGGGATCTGCGTTGTTTTCCCCATGGTGTTGAGGTGTTCAGGGATAGATTCCTCTAGTGTACTGTTTCTTTTTTCTTGAGGGTATTACCTACCCTTGGTGTTGAATTTCCTAGTTTTAGTAATAATAAGCGGCCGCGTAAGCGGCCGCACCACCAGCCGCGCGCACCCCAGAGACTCTACCTGAGTTGCAGGCAGGCCGGGTGAGAGTTCAAAATGACGGTTTACTTCGGTTCCGCTCGGACTTCTGGGGGTTGTAGTTCCACCTTCTGCCGAGACCTGGGGCTCTACCACAGCCCCGGGTGCCCGCCCAACCAGCCGCGCACCCCAGAGACTCTCGCCACTCACTTTTTCTGGGCCAGGGTAGGTTGTCTGGGAGTACTCAGGGCCTTACTTTCAGCTCAGTGTTTAGGTGTCACTTCCTGTGTTTCTCAGGGTAACATGTCTTGCTGGGGCCAAATCCAGGCCCCTGCATGCAAAGTACTCATTCAAAGTACTCACAAAGTACTCAACTGAGCCTCTCTCTGGTCTTAGAAAGGAACTTAAGGAGTAGAATTAACTTCAACTACAGAATGTTCAAGGAAATTGCTTTATCATTGATAAAAACTTTCTGTGCAAGAATTTAGACAAGATGCCTTTTCCTTAGTAAGAATAACTTTGTGGCCATAACAGTATTGGAGTGCTTTGTACCAGAACACTTACTAAAAAACACATGAGACTGGTGGGCAGTTCTGGTCGCCTCGGTGGCAGTGGAGGTACAATGACTTTGTAAACCAAACATAAATAGTAACATTACTATAACCATACTTCCTCAACTACAATATGTATATATTCATATGTACACATGTTACACATATATATGGATGCATATTGCATATATACATATATATTCTCATATATAATGGAATTATATTCTTCATAAGAAACAGTTGCCGGGCTGGAGCGATAGCATAGCGGGTAGGGTGTTTGCCTTGCACGCAGCTGACTCAGGTTTGATCCCCGGCATCCCATTTGGTCAATATATTCCAATATATTCCCCAATATATTCATATATATTCTCATATATATATGAGAATATATATGAATATATATATATATATGAAGACAGTGATATAGTGATACAGTGATTTTTCGTTCAGCTGAAATATTTACCCCATGTGCTTAATTTCACTCAACATAAACTGTACACTTAATTATCCTATCCTGTACTTCAAGGATTAGCACAAAACTTGTAAATCTGGTAGGCAATTACTAAGACACACACACACACACACACACACACACACACACACACACACACACATATATATATAAGAATTGACATTAGCTGAAGACGAACCTCTAGCAATTCAGATGGGAGCTGCAGTGGCAGAGGAGTAATTTAGTAGCACAATGAGAACTTATTCATGAATTATAAATAATATTTTCAAAGGTTATATTAATTTTCTTTAGTTTATAAAGACTTGATAAGTGGTGGTAACTGTTTCTTTTTTACTTTTTTCTTTTTGAATCACATCTGGAAATGCTCAGGGGTTACTCCTGGCTCTGCACTCAGGAATTATTCCTGGCAGTGCTTGGGGACCATATGGGATGCCGGGATCAAACCTGGGTCAGCTGCGTGCAAGGCAACGCCCTACCCGCTATGCCATTGCTCCAGCCTGGTAACTGTTTCTTATGAAGAATAGAATTACATTCTTGTACATCAAATAACAACTCTTGACTTTAGCTTTATATTGGTTTTTTAATGCTTTGCATTTTTCGTTTAAGACTCACAGACATGGGGCAGAGCTGCTACTGGCTCTCCCTGTGCCCAGCCGCTCACGAGGCACCCAGGAGGGATGGTGGGGTCTAGCCCTGGCCTGCCACCCCAGCAGAGCCTTGCTACAAACCAGACGACCCCACACTCCATGAGGGCCTCCATTTTCCACATCCAGACTTCCCTCTCATCAGAATTCCACCCAGCAGACCATCCTATCACAGCCCGGCTGGGAGCGGCTGCTTGCAACCGCACGATTCATCAATAAATGCTGCATTTAGAGATGACTACAAGAATATGCTACCCGCATGGCAGAGCCTGGCAAGCTACCCATGTCATATTTGATATGCCAAATACCAGTAACAATTGTAGATCTCATTCCCATGAGCTGATGGAATGGTTTGAGGCTCTTTATGTTCCTGGAGCAAGCAGGTGCCCTTGGGCTCTACTAGCATGAGACAGGACATATGGAGATGTTACTGGTGCCCACTCGAGCCAATCGACGATGAACGGGAAGACAGTGATACAGTGATACAGTGATTTTTCGTTCAGTTGAAATATTTACCCCATGTGCTTAATTTCACTCAACATAAACTGTACACTTAATTATCCTATCCTGTACTTCAAAGATTAGCATAAAACTTGTAAATCTGGTAGGCAATTACTAAGACACTTTATCTTTTATTTTTGGTATTTTGTGTGTAAGTTTGTGTGTTGATTGACACTCACCCAGCAATGCTCACGGGTCATTCCCAGAGTGCTTGGAGGACCATTTGCAGTGCCAGGGATTCTAACCAGACTTGGCTGTATTTGGGGCAAGCACCTCACCTCCTATACTATCTATCTCTTTGACCTACTAAGCTTTTTTTTTTTGAGTCATCATTGTAAACATCATGATTTCACACATGCAAGTCAAATACTCCACTACTTAGTTACATCTCCAACACAGTATTGTATTTGAAGGCTATTTATTGTTCCCCCCGTACACATATTAAATAGAGGAGCAGAAATGAAATTGTTTTATCAGCGTAGAAATAGATGACACTCCCATTCTTCCATGCTCTGGTCAGCACACTGCCAGATAACTTCATTCTACATTGCCAAAGCCACAAGATATCATGTTAACCCATATCCCCCTGCCTCTTATAAGAAACAGTAAACATCAGGAAGAATTTTGAGGCTCAATTTAGAATGGAATGACTCAAAAAATTCACTTGGTATTCTGTTTACAGCACGGTTTCCCCACCTAACGTCATTTACTGGTTTCTTCTCACAATGCAGCACACATGTTCTTTAGACTGTTCCCTCATTGGCTTCTGATAAATGTCCTCTCGGGCCTCCCTTTCAGTGAACCTCAGACTGAGACTTGAAAAGACTAAGACTATTTACTATGGCAATATTTCCCATTGTCATGATTTTAAAAATATTATCTCTGTGTTTTGTCACCTTATGAGAACCCAATTAGCTAGACCACATTGCATTTCACGTGCTCATTTTTTGTGCTAGGTAGATGAGATTTGTGTCCTCAAGAAATTAACTCTCTGAGGCAAAAGGATACACATGACAACCCTTTAATGTATGTTCTGTAATCCATAGTCTGGAGCGGAAGGAAAAGAGAAAGAGAGAGAAAGGGAAAGAAATAAAGAACCTGCCATGGAGGAGGGCTGGCGGAGGGGGAGGGAACCGGGGGCGTTGGTGGTGGGAGATGGGCACTGGTGGCGGGATGGGTGATGGAACACTGTATGACCAAAACCCAAATATGAACTTTTTAATTGTATATCTTTGTAATTGTAAAAATAAAAAAAAAAAAAAAAAAAAGAAATCACTGTCTTCCGTTCATCTTCGATTTGCCCAAGCGGGCACCAGTAACATCTCCATATGACCTGTCTCATGCAAGTAGAGCCCAAGGGAACCTGCTTGCTCCAGGAACATAAAGAGCCTCAAACCATTCCATCAGGTCATGGGAAAAAAAAGGAAAAAAAAGAAAAAAAGAAATTAACTCTCTGGAACAATGCACAACAAAACTTACCTAAAAAGCTCTCAGTAAGAGTTCGAGCAGACAATTATTCATCGTACCCTGCAAATACAGAGAATAGAGGAAATGACATTGCATGAGAAGTCAGATTTGAGTTAGATGAAGGTGATTCCAGGGGCTGAATCATTAAGTAGCATGAAAAAAAAACTTACACTATAATAGATAATACAATAGGGAAACATTTTCTGTGCTGCAAAAATCATGCCTAATGTTGAAAGGGCCCTGAAATTATGGAAAAAGAGAGAGGAAAGAAGGGAGAGAGAAAAGAGAGAGGAGAAGGGAGGAGAGAGGATCTCCAAATAAAAATAGAGCAATCAGTTTACTCTTAAACATAGGAGTTGATATATTAATATTGACTTCTCCTGAAACCTCAAATGGTAATAAAGTAGATTGTATTTATCTTATGGGACCTTTATAATAATTTTTATAACGAGGCATAAGGGAAATACCAGAAGAGAAGAACGTGAAAGCAACCCTGATTTGGCAGTGAGAAATCTAAAGCACTCGTAGAAGTTGCAGATCAGAGAACAGTGAAACCAGATAGACTCTGAAGAAAGCCCAGAGCAACAGAATCCATTCTGCTTGAGTGATCAAATCCAAGCGTGCCAGTCCTTGGATTGAAATCCTCAAGTGTCCAGGAAAATCATGTATAAGTGAAGGTCTTGGGTTCAATTCCCAGCACTACTAAAATGAAATGTACTTTTCCACTTCCTTATATTTAAAATGCACTGTTCTACAATTTAATACGCCAACAGAGTAGCACATACAGGACCATGCCATAGATTCAATATTTGTATAATTATACATAATTTGCATTTACTTTGTAATTAAATTGACTTTATTTTATTCATTTAAATGAGGTACTCTGATGAGAGTTCCTTAAGTTTTATCAGATTGCCAAAAGACTTGGTTGAACTGACTCAAATGTCTGAATGAAAAGCATATGGATTCTGCTCACAACACCACCTGGGGACCAGTCTACTCAGACCAACAGAAGGTTAGAGACATTTTTCTCAGATATTCTGAACTCTGGGCTTAAGATAACAAGTTCATACAGAAATAGAGCGTTACAAAAGAAATGGAGTAAAAAAGAAAACATTGAGCGGAAATAGTGAGTTCCCCGTTCCCTATAGGGGATTATAGATTTTTCTATTTCTCTCTGGAGAAATTTACCCAATGGAAGGCAATATATTTATAAGTATATAGTAGGGATTTAGAACTTTGTTCTATAGAAATAGATATTAGGAATTATAATCTCAAAAGATATTAGGAATTATCTCAAAAGATATCTCAGAAATATCAAGGTAACATATTTCTGTTACCTTGCTACTAGATAAACTGTTAAAAATCTACACACAAACTCACAAATACAGAGATGCTTAACTTAAATATAATGGAATTGCCAACATAAAGGCATTTGCCTTTCATTGTACCAGCTTTTCTCCATCAGTATTAATTAATTGATTGATTGATTGATTGATTGATTGATTAATTCCCTTTCTGGGCCACACCCAGTGGTGCTCAGGGCTTACTTCTGGCTTTGCACTCAGGTGTAAGCCACCTACTAGGATAGTAGGGCTCAGAGGACCATATTTGGTGCCAGGGAATAAACCCTGATGGGTTGTATGGAAGACGTTATCTTACCCACTGTGTTATTGCTCCATCCAATTCAGTAGTATTTGATCTTTTTCTTGCTATGAGCTCTTTTGGCAATCTGATAAAGCTTATAGAACTCTCATCAGAGTACCTCATCTAAATGAATAAAATAAAACCATTGAATTACAAAGTAAATGCAAATTTATGTATAATTAGAAAAATATTGAATCTATGGCACAGTCCTATGCGTGCTACTCTGTTAATGTATTGAATTATAGAACAATGCATTTTAAACATAAGGGAGTCAAAAAGTAAATTTTATTTTGGTAGTGCTGGGAATTGAACCCAAGACCTCTCACATGTAAGGAAAGTGCTCTGTCCTGAGCTACATTCTCAGCCTCAATGTTAATCTTGTTTATGGAGGATTGTATTCATGTGAAGGCTATTACTGCTTGACTGACATGAGAACACTAAACTCTGAGGTGGTGCTAACTCAGCTCTTTTGGTACGACCAGTAGTCATAGACTGAGCACTCTAGAAAACAACATGTATCTGGGTTCCCCAGGTAAGAACATACAACTGTGAGGATATGGAGATTTGTAGTAGTCAATAGTTATCCATGCTGAATGATGAATGTCCATAGGCAAGAAGGCAGTAATCACATGCGACAAGTAAGCTACTGTCATAAGTTTGAAGTAGTACTGTGGATCACATTCTTAGAGATCTGTTCAACCTATAGTGTGATGACAGTTTATGGCTTATATTGGTACCAAAATCTATTATTTCTTCAATAATGATCACTCTCAATAATAATACATGCTATTATTCTTATGCTATGATATATTGCCTATATGCTATATATAATTTATATATTGTCTATCTCATGGTGCTATAATTAAAAATATATATGTAATTTACCACTGAGATAGACAGTTACAAAGCTGTTCATAATTGAGTTTCAGTCATACAGTGTTCCAATACCCATGCCTCCACCAGTGCACATTTCCCAAGACCAATGTCCTCAGTTTCTCTCTGGCCCCAAACCTACCTCTATGTAACACTTTCCTTCTCTCTCTCTCTGTCTCTCTTTTTCTCTCTTTCTCCTTTTGCACATTGATTGTGGTTTGCAATACAGACACTGAAGCATTATCATGTATTATATTTACTGTATTTACTTTCAGTACTCAGTTCTAGTCTAGCATTACCATTTCCAACTATTATTGACAAACTGGTTCCTTCTCTATCTTACCTACTTCTGCCTTCCACACACTTTGGTAGATTCCAACCATTCATACATCCTCCTGGCCCCTGTTATATTGCCTATATTTTTAATTAAGGGGAATTTCAAGCTTGAGTAATTAGGAAAAGAAAGGATGGCATGTTCAACCTACTTATGATCTGTAATCTTCCAAATTGGACCCTAGGTAGGTGTTGGCTTAAACCTAGGTTAAATGTTTGCCTTGCATTCTTTAAAGCCACTTGTGATCTACCTGGTAGGTAAAGTCTACCCATTTGATTTTTGGATCTGGGGACAACAGCAGAGGTGCTCATCTCGATCCCTTCTCTACCAAGTGACTTTAATTGACACAGAATCTTGAAAAGGTGTTTATGGCAAAGACGTTAGACTCTCGATGGTGAAATCTGAGAAGCATGAACTAGCCAGAAACCACAGTGTCTGGTTGTTTTCAGACCTCAAAAGTGACTTGCTGCAAGAACGCGTGTCCTGCTTTTCCTCATGACTGAAGAAAATTTGAGCCCATTTTCATTTCCATGTTCAACCTTTTTCTTTTGTCACCCACAAGGAAGGATCTGATTCAAAGACATATGGTGTGATATCTGTAGCCCAGAGGTATCGTTAGCTTAACAAAACCATCCTGTGAAGCATACTTAGAATTTATGGTTTTAATCAAAGCAACGAGTCTGGATTTGTTTAGTTTTTTTTCTGTGGGTTAATGGAGATATTGTGTGTGTGAAAAAGATTCCTGATTTATGCTGTAAGCTTCGACGCAGTCAGAAAGCAGTAGTGAGCCCAAATCCAGTAGTTTCTCCTAGTTCCCAAACATATCCTTTTAAGATATCTATATATAGAGATATATAAATATATGTAAGTTAGAAACTTTTTAATAGAAAGTAACTTTACAAGTTTTTTCTTGTTGGGGAGCCACTGGGGTGCCCTACAATATCAGGACAGAAGTTCTCTTCTACCTCTGAGGCTGCCGGGAAACATGAAAACTCACGAGTCTGGCACAGTTCCAAAAAAGCTTTTTAATAGAACAAGCTCTACTACCACAATCCAATATATTGGAAGACCTCTTGCTCTGGTCAGAATTAGACCATAAATGAGGGCCCAAGTCTCCTACCAAAGAAGATCCACGAGAGAGTCCTACCAAAGTAGACCCCCACTAGAGAGTGTCCCACAACAGAGGATCCTACCAGAGAGGAAAAGTATCTCAAATCAGTCCCATTATATACACAAAAGTAATCCTACTAACTTCAGTGAGGGTCCTGTCAACAAAGACCAACTAAACAGTTTCTAGATAGTAGAAGAGTATAGAAGGGTTGTACTACACCCTACTACAGGTCTAAACAAATGATTATGCCAAAGACTAATCCCTTCTTCTGAGATTATGAGATTATTTCCTATGTAAAACACTGGAGAGAGTGATGGGGCTGGTATAAAGTAATACATCTTAATTTCATGGGCTTAATGTAATCTAGATGGTACCACAAGGTCCTTATTTATTATCTGCACCAGGGTGATTTGGAGTATCTTGTTCTCTGTATACTAAAGGGGTCAAACTTGCCTTCTTGAGGGCAAACTAGTATGATCCTTCCTATAATCTTAAAAGATAGTCTCAAAATAGCCAGGGTGGTAGTCTCCTCCTGGTAAATTCTAACTGTCCCATGCTGGGTGCAGTCGGTATAAAGAGGAGCTGTGCCCAATCTAGATAACATAGAAGTCTTAGTAGATGTATAATAAGTCAGAAGTTACTCATTCCAAGTCAAGGTGTCTTCTGTAACTGCCACACCCTCCATCAGTGTTTTACAAGAAGAGAGATCTCATTAGTATGAACTCTGGTTTAAGAACATGTAAATAGATTAAGCTGTGAGTAGATAAAACAGCAAAGCTCCCAAGCTAGCTAGGCCTGTTATCCAACAACTTCTAGTATTTTTTAAATGTCAATCTTTGCAGCTATTCTTTTCATTTAAATTGTAAATTTTAACACATTTTTTCAAAGTGGAATGTATCAGTGTATCTGATTGTTATGTGCACTACTTTATGAGGCCTGGTATATTAATGCAAATACTTTGTATGGGATTTTCAACTGAGATAAGGAATCAGAGTTAAGATTTGAGCTTGAACTTTTTTTTTTTTTTTTTTTTTTTTGCTTTTTGGGTCACACCCTGCAATGCTCAGGGGTTACTCCTGGCTCTGCACTCAGGAATTACTCCTGGCAGTGCTCTGGGGACCATATGGGATGCGGGGATCGAACCCAGGCCGGCACAGGCAAACGCCCTACCCGCTAGGCTATCGCTCTGGCCCAAGAGCTTGAAGCTTTCTATGTTCCTCTTTGGTTGTGTAGTTGAATTCTCATGGCTAGTATTTAGGGGACATTAGAAAGTATACTTTAAAGGATCCATTTAAAAACATTTTTGAGCCACACCCAATTACTTAGGAATAACTCCTTGTTCTGTGCTCAGAGATCAGTTCTGGTCATGCTCAAAAGACTCTATCGTGCAAGAATTGAACCTAGGTAGATTGCATATAAGGCAAGCACCATACCTGTTCTACTACTATCATGTTCCACTAAGAGTAGTCTATTTTAAAGGTGGCAAAAAATAATTTAAGATACTGGGAAAATTTCTTTTCTCTTTTTTAAAATATTTTATTATACCACCGTGAGATATACAATTACAAAGATGTTCATGTTTGGGTTTCGGTCATACAGTGTTCCAGCACCCATCTCTCCACCAGTGCCCATTTCCCACCACCAATGTCCCCGATTTCCTCCCCCCTTCCCTAGCTTGCCTCTATGGTAGGTTCTTTATCTCTTTTCTCTCTTTCATTATCAATCTCTCTCTCTTTCTCTCTTCCTTCCCTTACACAGTGAGGATTGTAATACATGCATTTCGATGTTATCATGTGTTATAATTAAAATATTTTTTAAAAGTATAATATAGTCACCAAACAGGGCTTATTTTATTTTACATGGTCAAGTTCAATTTAGAATTGTGTATTTATTAAAAAAGAAATTAATCATTTGCTTTGTGGTACACATTTTTTTCACAAATGTTATGGGAATAGATAGATAAGATACTCTTTCTTTCACATTTTTGATTTTTTGTAGGACAGTCACTTTGGGAGGGTAAATTTTTTTAGGAAGTGAGAAGGCTACAAGATAGGGCTTTACTATCATTTCCTAACATGTTATTTAATGCATTTATATTCAGACTTTTTTCCTTGAATTTCCTATATTTTTCTTTCATGTTGTTAAATGTCAGAGAGACTGAATATTCATGAAAGTGGATGATCATATATTATATGGGAAATAAATTATGGTGAGTGGTAAATAATTTTCTAAGTGTCTAGTTCATTAGTGAAAGTTTCCAGGTTCTCACTATTGTTCTCCCTTCATACTCCTAATTGGAGGATTCATCTGCCAAGTCTCCTTCAATAGCCACTATTATATTTGCATCAATACTAGTATTTACTGAGTATATATTATATAGCAGGTATATATTATATATAATATATACATATGTTATATATACATACATATATGCATATATAATATGTATATATTATATATACTGCCAAGGCATCGAAAATCAGATGGGCTGGACATGTAATGCGATTTGGAGACAACTGCTGGACTAGAGCCATTACCGACTGGATCCCACGAGATGTCAAAAGATCACGTGGCCACCCACCTACAAGATGGTCAGACTTCCTTGTTAAGACCCTGAAGGAACGGTTTGAGGCTCTTCATATTCCTGAATCAACCAGATGCCATTGGGCTACATTGACACGTGATAGGGTCCAATGGAAATGTTACTGGTGCCCGCTCGAGCAAATCGATGAATAACGGGATTCAAGTGATCAAGTGATATTATATATACATATATAATATATGTATATATTATATATGTGTATATAAAATACTAATATATGTATATATATATACATTTTTATAATACACATTGTATATTAATATATATAAATAATAATTATATGTATATATTATATATGTGTATATAAAACATAGAACTTACTGTAGTTTTCCAACAACTCTATGAAAGTGGTATTGTTGTTTCCATTTTACCAAGAGGAACTTGATACATAAGTTGAGGTAATATAACCCATAAGGGGAAGGTCATAATCTGAA
This sequence comes from Cryptotis parvus, assembly GCA_021461705.1. NCBI lineage: Eukaryota > Metazoa > Chordata > Mammalia > Eulipotyphla > Soricidae > Cryptotis > Cryptotis parvus. The sequence goes on from JAJIBD010035602.1 coordinate 16,048, forward strand.
CCTAATTTTCTAACTACAAGAGTATGCTATCCTGCACAGCAGAGCCTGGCAGCTACCCATGTCTTATTTGATATGCCATTTACCAGTAACAATTATAGACCTCATTTCCATGACCTGATGGAATGGTTTGAGGCTCTTTATGTTCCTGGAGCAAGCAGATGCCGTTGGGCTCTACTTCCATGAGACAGGTCATATGGAGATGTTACTGGTGCCCGCTCGAGCAAATCGACGATAAACGGGAAGACAGTGATACAGTAAATTTTCTAACTAGGAACCATAGTGTACCTACTAAGTTTTATTGCCTCCCAATAAAAAATAGGTTGAAACTGGTGTAACTGTGAGAGAAGAATACTTAGAGGTGTGAAATATTTGCACTTCATGGATTAGTAAGAGTACTGAAAGCCTTGTAAAGACTACGGGCTCTTATCAAAGCAAACATGTAAACACCTAGACTTAGTGTAAAGGCTTTGTGCTTTGGAGTAAGGTGGTTTGCTCAAACTCCCATTCTACTTTCAGCGCCTCACATTGCTTTGGGGGTGGGTTAATACTCAATATTCAACCGCTCACTTATGCTCTTTCTACTTGTAAAATCTTTGCTTTGAAAAAGAGAGCTGGTCCCCAGGGTCCTTCCAAACACATAATGTGGTAGAAAACAGCTTGTATTCTAGGAGCTAAAACATAGGTTAGTGTAGAAGACAGCCGGTACAGACACAATGGTTCTGAGAGACATCAAGAAGGAGCAGGGCATCTCTTTTCACGAAATAAGAAAAAACTACTCCGAAGGTTAAAAAGAGGAGAGAAGTTAGACATTGATTTGTTTATTTGCTTTTGGGACCACACCGCCTGCAGTGTTCAGCAGTGGTTCTATCTCTCCAGTCCCCAGGAGGCCACTTGGATGGATGAGAGATGCTGAGCGAGCTGACCAGGTTAATGGGTCTAATGAGTGAGGAGGTGCCAGATCCTGGGGACAGGGCTACTGAGGTGACCCAGACATTGTAGAATCCAAGATGACAGAGCCCTGCCAGTCATAGAGTACTGTTCTATACACAGCACTGATATAGGAGGAGAAAGAAGGTACTTTGTACTCAGCACTGGATGGAGACAGTGTTTGGCTCAGCAGTATAGACTGATGACTGATGCCCCGAGATCTAGTGAAGGACCAGTCAGCATCTGTGCAGATAGGCGACCCGCGCGCTGTAAAGGGAGGAAGTGTGATCCCTTCCCCCCCACAGTCACTATCTTGGTACTTTGTCAGCTCATCACCACTAACACACAACTCCACAGAAGAGAAAAGCAACTGAAAACCTAGACTTATAAACATTCTTCTATTTTTTTGTGATTTTCTTTTTTGGGGGTAGGGGATGAAGAACACTCCGTGGTGCTCAAATATTACTCCTGGCCTTGTGCTCAGGGAATCTACTCCTGGTGGAACTCAACAGGGATTGAACTCAGGTCAGCTGCACACAAGGCAAATGCCTTATTCACTGTGCTATCTCTCTGGACCCTGACTGACTGCATTCCTAGTCAAACTGGAACATTTCTAAATGATACTTCTAGAAGTAGATTTAAGAATGACAATTACATGGACTTAAAATGTGAATAGGCCTTGCACAGTGGCTCTGATACTCTTCTTCTGAAATTTCTTCTTTTTTTTGAAAACAAATAGGTAAATTCTCTGAAATTTCTTCTATGTAGCCGGTCTGTGTCCTTGTATTATCAAAGGTACATTTTTTCTCATTTAAGAAAAACTATTATCTCATTTTTTCCTTTTCTTTGAAAAATCTTGTGTTTTCTTCTCTATTCTTTGTTATCTGTTTATGCTCTTTTGCTTGCCTTTCATGTTGCTTTTTGTGTGTGTGGATGAGGGGTTTGGGGACTACTCCTGGTTATCATTGTATCACTGTCTTCCCGTTGTTCATTGATTTGCCCCAGCAGTCACCAGTAACATCTCCATATATCCTGTTGCAAGAAGTGTAGCCTAAGGGCATCTGCTTGCTCCAGGGACAGGAATAGCCTCAAACCTTCTTCAGGTCATGTAATTGAGGTCCATAATTGTTACTAGTTTTTGGTGTATCAAATAAAACACGGGTAGTTTGCCAGGCTCTGATGTGTAGGTGGTATACTCTCAGTAAAAGGCTCCCATCTCAAGCGCTTACTGGTGAAACTTAACTCCTGGTTATAACTCCTGGTTATGCCAGGGATTAATCCCAGCTCTGGCCATAGATCACATCTTGTGGTCCTTGGGGGACCATACATGATGCCAGGAATGAACTTAGGTCACCTTCATACAAGTCAAGAGCCTCATCTTCTATACTCTCTGGCCTTCATACTGATTTTCTTAAATTTGTTTTTTATGCACTTTGTGAAATTTTGTGATTTGTGTTGTAAATTTTCTTCCAGTTTATCATTTATGCTTTGACTTTATTTATTCCAACAATTTAGACTTTTGATTCTCATACAGCTAAATTCATCAATCCTTTCTCTTTGTGGTTTTAGTCAGATTTTTTCCCACTCAAGAGAGTTTTTTTTTATTAAATATTTTATTATACCACCGTGAGATATGCAATTACAACGTTGTTCATGTTTAGAGGTTTTGGCCACATAGTGTAACCTCACTCTTTCCTTTGGTACTTTTTCTATTGTTATTTTTTATGTTTAAGTCTCTCTCACTGGGGAATTTATCCTTGTACAGGGAAAAACAGGATGTTAATTGCTGTGCCCATGATATTCCATTTACTTAAGTGGAATTGATGGAGAATCATGTGAATGCATGTGAATGCTACAGGATTCTGCTGTGTACCTTCAAAATAATCTGTTTGAATCACTTATTTAGCCTAGAAAATTAAGTTCTGCAAGAAAATCTTCCATACACACTTTTCCATACTCTCAAAAAGAAAAGAGCCATCCAGTCTGGTTGAGTTAATTGCAACAAGATTGGAGTGGGGAGGTCAGAGGGAATGTTTCACTATTGCAGTTACCAAGCAAATGCAAACTCTGACAAACGTGGTTTACAGTGGAATGTGAACGAAGACAATCCCTCTACGGTCAGCATTCTAAAAATTGTAGTTTCCTAGAACAAGAATTCATATCCTCAACATTTTAAAGTTAGTGAAATTATTAAAACATATCTTTGAATACTATAGAAAAATATCTTAGCCTGTATATTTGTATAAAAAATTCAACTTTAAGATAACATGATACAGAGTTAGGGTCCCATTTAAAGTATGGTAACTGATATATAAATATTCAATCAACTTCATTTCTTAGCTGAAGCAAAGTATTATGGCTAGCCCAGTGCTTAATGATTCAACATGCCTCATTAAATAATACCGAAACACATTTCTATCATTAATATTATTTTAACCAAAGCTGCGTCAGAGACCTTGGGTACAGAACAATGTACTTTAACTGGTACAATAATGAATTTACACCATGTGGCGTAGCAAAAGATGCAATTTAAATTTTCAATTGATAAAACCTTGTAAGAATTTTTTTGCAAGAATGCTTTGTTGTCATTCTTATTGATTTTTGATCACTCTTAAACTTAAAAATAATGTTTAATTGTACAACAAAATAGGAAAGCATTCACTTTTTGAGAACAGTAAAACAATAGATGAAAGGAAAATCCTCTTGCTTCTACTCTTTTATATGTTTTTTCTCTCTTCTAAACCTCCAACCTCAAACTGTTATGAATTTGGTGTTTATGGTTCCAGAGAACTATTTACTTTTCTCTCAGTAATACAATTTTCAGATCTATTTATGCTGAGACATTTATATCCTGTTAGTTTCTTTCAACTGTTGCTCAATGGTCTATCAAATATATGCAAACATAATCACATTCCTCTATTGATGGACATGTTTACCCCCTAGTTTATTATTATTATTATGAATAGCAATGCAATCCATATGCTTGTAAATCTCTTCTTATGCAATAATCATAATTTTTCCTCATGAAAATGTTCTAGAATTGGTAGAGTGAGCATTTTGATTTTTATTAGATATTGTCAAATAAATATCTCCCAAGGTGACTATGCTAATTCATGTTATTTCCAAGGTAATATGAACATTGATTGTTCCACAATCTTCTTAACAATTGATTTTGTTAAGGTTTGAAAATAAATACTATTGTTAAATACTAACTAGCATCACATGTTTTAATTTGTCTTTCTCTGATTACTACTGAGTCTATTGTCTTTTGAGTAGTACATCATCCGTTCACATTTTTTCTCATGAATTCTATGGTCATATATTTATATGTACATATACATTTAAAATACATATATTTATATGTGTAAAATGTTTTGCCCATTTTTCTCTAGAAAGTCTATTCAGTTTTCAACTTCTTATGGAATTATTAGTTTTTTTTTATCTTTTTAAAGTTTTTGTATTTTTTTTTTTTTTACAATTACATATATATACAATTAAAAAGTTCATATTTGGGTTTTGGTCATACAGTGTTCCAGCACCCGTCCCTCCACTAGTGCCCATCTCCCACCACCAACGTCCCGGTTCCCTCCCCACTCCCCCAGCCTGCCTCCATGGCAGGTTCTTTATTTCTTTCCCTTTCTCCTCTTTCTCTTTTCCTTCCCTTCCAGACTATGGATTACAGAACATACATTAAAGGGTTGGCATGTGTATCTTTTTTGCCTCTATTTAATGCTCAGTTCTAGGTTGGTATTAGTACCCTCGACAATTGTTAGCACACTGTTCCATTTTTCTGTCTTACCTAGCCTCTGACTCCCACACGTTTGTGATAATTTCCACCTTTGACAAGACCTCCTGATATATGTTTCACTTGACCTTGGATATTGGTATCATAATATGTATATATATATATATATATTTATGTCATGCAAATAAATGCAATCATTCTGTATCTGTCTCCTTCTGGCTAATTTTACTCAACATAATCTTCTCCTTGTCCATCCATTTATAGGCAAATTTTATAACATCATTTTTCCTAACAGTTGCATAGTATTCCATTGTGTAGATGTACCAAAGCTTCTTTATCCAGTCATCGATTTTCGGGCACTCTGGTTGCTTCCAGATTCTGGCTATTGTGAATAATGCTGCTATGAACATAAAAGTAGGGATGGTGTTTCCGCTGCGTATTTTTGGTTTCCCAGAGTAGATTCCCAGGAGTGGTATGGCCCGCGTCAAATGGGAGTTCAATTTCTAGTCTTTGGAGGAATGTTCATGTTGTTTATTATTAGTTTTTTAAAGGTGGTAATATAATTTGGATTATGTGCCAAAACTATTTTATTCATGCTTCTTTACCATTCTTTTTAATGTGAATTAGTCTCATCAGCTCAGGACTATTCTCAGTCATTGTGCTTTTACGTATTGTCTTTGTTATACATCATTTCTCTTCCTTCATCAAATACATATTTTTTTCTATCTTTCACTCATATTTTTAATATTTCTGTGCTTCTCTTTCTGACCATGCTTCTTTTGAGTGACTTCCTCTGATCATTTTTCTAGTTCAGCAATTTTATTTTTTGCTTTGTTCAGCGTGTTACTAAACACATCCAATTAAGTTGTTTACATCAAATGCAATATTTTTTATTTTTCATATATTCTATATGAGATTTTATAGTTTCCCTTCAACTTTATTTCTTCAAACTGTGCAAGTCTTTTTGTTATATAGCCTGTGGTTCTTCCCACATTTTGCAGATCAGCTTTTGCTGGCTATTTGCATTTTTATTCTCACACATGGTATAGTGTTTCTCCATTGAACCTGCTATTTCTCACTCTGTACCCCCAATTGTCTTTGAAAATCACTAGTGGGAATTCCCTAGGTCATAGGGTGACCTTTTCTCTGCTACTGAGAATCTGCATTTGTTCCTGTCAGCTTTCTAGAGCTATAAACAATACAAATTCATCAAATTTACCTCGTGGTGTTTCCTGGATTACCCTACAGGTGTGCTGGGCAACCCCATTGACGAGCCTTAAGACTGAAAATGCATGCTGGAGTTTGATTTGTGGTATCATTTTTAGGAGTGAGATTTTTTCTTATGTATGTTTCCTCTAAATTCTCCCGCCTCAAGTTTGTATGCGGGCTTTGGCGGGGGTGTATATACTTATTTCAGAGTTTTCTTTAACATGTGTACCTCCCATTTGCTTCCACAATCTGTAGGGGAAAAGCAGTGTAGGGAGAAGATCAGTCTCCCCAAAAGGCCACACAGACTTTTCTCAATACAGACAAACCAGGCCTCTTCCAGTAAATGTTACCTTGATAAAAGGAAACTGGGGATCAGCTGGTTCCTCGGGGGCTCAGGAGAAAGATAATCACTGTTAAGGAATTCAAATTATTTCAGGTTAAGAGGAGTAACCTGCAGCTAAATCCTTGCTTCTGTCCTTGTGCTTTTTCTAATCAATGAAATAATCATAGTTTCTCCTTTTATGACCTGGAAGAATGTAGTGTAGGAGGCAACACTGAATGTAAGTTTATGGGTGAATACATCTTCTCTCTCTGAGAAACTCATTCTTTTACTCAAAGTGAAGATGAAGTGATCCCTTCTGTTATATGAGTACCTCTCCTCTCTTCTTTTTCATGTCTTGAGTCTTGAAACACAGGATAAATATCCCTGATTTTCTTTTACAATTTACTATTGTATAAGTTCTCTATATACATGTTGCTAAATTAATTTTTTTCCTCTGCTAGCCAGTCTGATGCGGTTCTGATGCCTTGTTCAGCCTGCTTTAATACAGAATACAGGGGGTATTCCACAAGGCTACTTGTTTTTCTAAATATTTCCTTTGTTCATTAGTTTGCTTGGTATCTCACCCTCACTCAAAAACCTTGAATTTTTTGAACTTTTTAAGAAAGTTAGTCATCAGAGTTGGCCTGATAATTGTAACTTCGATTACTGGAATTTGAAATTGTAGATTATGTTTTCAAATTACCTGAATGCTTGCAGAACTTTTTTTTATCTTGAGGTATAAAAGTGTCTTCCTGGATGTTTTGAGATGAAAACTTAAAGAAATTATATTTGCTGCTGCTTTTTTTTGATGTGTGATTCCTGCATTTTATTTCTAAAGATTTCATTTTATGACATCTTGATCCTTTCTGTCCCAGTCTTTCCAATGATTTCTGTAAAAACAGAATCCTTTGTATCTATAATTGTCATCATTTAGAGCCTATTACTTTAAATTGTGTAAGATTGTCACTTATCTACCTCATAAGTGACGCTACCTCATCTCACTAACCTACCTCATAAGTGACGCTTTTAAATCTCTATTTCTAGCAGAGGGTAGGATATCCATGGCTATTATGCACTTATTGAACTATTTTCCCATTCTCCTTTTCTCAGTGTTAAGTCGTTTCAAGTCATGTTTCTTTTATACTATTAAGTCTATTATTTTTGTATTGGTCGAATATTGCTTCATGGTATATAGAATTTTTATGAAAATAATTTTACCTCTATTATTAATTGGCCTTTTTTCCGTGCTTGCAGAATTTTTGTATGGCCATAGCAATATTATGTCTTAATTGTCCAAATCCTTGGGGAAGTTATCCCAAACAGTGCTCAGGGGTCCGAGAACTCTGCAATGGCTACTCATGCAGTACTTCAGTGCTTATACACACCAGATAGCTGGGGGGCCATACAGACTCTCAAACTGGTGTTAGGTGGGGCTTTGAGGAACATTTCAAGGGCTTCATCCTGCAATGCTCAGAGGTCATGTGGTTCCATGACTTGAATCCTGGTACTTTTCCCTCTCACTGTGACTTTCCAAAGTTTGATAAGCCATTGAAACAAAAAACTAAGATAGCAATGACACTTAAAAAAAACTGAATGAAATAGCATTGGCTACCAATATGTTTTAGATTTCTGATATACAGACATGTGTCTACATCTCTATGTATTTATTATGCTGTCATCGGATTTAGCTACCATAAAATGAGCCCCTTTAATCTCATTTATCCACCTCCCTTTCTCTACTGGTAGCCACTTTGTTCTTGCATAAGAATTGCCTCTTCTTATGTTTGTTCATTTATTTTGTTCCTTTATGTATCACATATGAGTCCCATCTTACATTTGAATGACAGCTATTTAAGTGATGAGTTACACTTAAAGGAATTAGTGGTGGTGGGGTAGGAAATTAAAATAAAATGTCAGCACCTTTAGGTGACACAAAGAAAGATAAAGTATTTGAAATGAAGCATTCAGATATTCAAACAATTCTTTTTTTTAACCTAAGGATAAGGAAGTCTTAGATAACTTCCTTTAGAACCTAAAGATAACTCAAGTCTTAGTCCTATATTTATACACAGGCATGAAGTGGGAATTCCTAAGCAAGTATTAGGAATGTGGATATTTAGATATTTTCTGCTTTTCTAATTAATTTTTATTCACCAAAGTGAGAAACAAGTGTAAATAAAACAAAATTGACACGCATATAGATATGCCTGTTGATACTTTTAAGAAAGATAAATTCATTGCAAGTGCTTGTGAATCTCCAATTAATGGCAAAGTATATTCAGAAATCATTCATTAAACTTATGACACTCCAGGCCCTATTAGAAACTTGAGGCACGGCGTTTTGATTCTTGAGAAGCTCATAAGGGGACTGATAAAGCATGAACATTAAAAAATAGACTTACAATCTGGTATTCTCCCTTCCCTTTACCACCCACCCCGTAAATCTAAAACTGATTTATACAAATGAAATGTGAAATTATGTACTTGTATATATCATGTATCCCTATATATCATATATCTTGGGATATACACTGGAAAATGAAGCATTTATACGTACACAAGGAAGTTGGTAACCAGATAAAATTTGTGTGACACATTTGCTCTTTCCGTTTCCACTGGAGCCCAAAGACACCAGGATTCCTAAAAATTTAAGCCAGGATTGAGATTTTCCAATAATTGTACATCTAGTGCCTACTAGTAGCTAAGTATCTGCTACACAACAACATAAAAATGTGGAAGGTAATAAAAACGGTGTAAATGGGCTCCCCATTTCTTTCCAAGAAAAACCTCCTAATGTACTGCTGATGAGCTCATCCGGGTCAAGTGCTATTAAGTTGCCCTCTTTATTCAGAGTCAGCAAGCATAACATTTTGTTAACCTATTGACACAAAGGAAAGTTGTTTTCCAGCTGACCTTTTACAGTAACTCCTCAAAATTACTCTCTCTCTTCTACAAAGTAATTTCCAACAAAGTCAATGAATATATTATTTAAGTTGAATACTCACAGACAGCTGCATTTCAAGCCTTGTTTTGTCTTTTTGTTTTCCTCATCATTTTGTTTTGATTTTAAGCCATGTCTTCTTACCTTGAAAACATTTTACATTTTTATAGAAAAACTTCAGTTTGAGCTTAGAGAGAAATATTCTTGAGCTCTCTGGGACTGAAGTAATTTGCTGTTCTGTAGAGATGACATCCATACATCTAGAAATGGTCATATGGTAAGTTTATATGACATAGATGAATTTATGAATAATTAGTGATGAGTTGTAAGAGAGAGAATGGAAGTTTCACTTGGGACTGCATATGAATAAAATATTTTCCAAGGAAATGGTTATGAAAACAAGATGTTCAGGGGCTGGAGTGATAGCGCAGCGGGTAGGGGAATTTGACTTGTGTGTGGCTGACCCGGTTTGATCCCTGGCATCCCATATGGTCCCCCGAGCTATGCCAGGAATGATTCCTGAGTGAAGAGCCACGAGTAACCCCTGAGCATTGTAGGTGTGACCCCAAAAAAGCAAAAAAAAATGTACAGGGCATTATAACCTCAAAATGATTTCTTTTCAAATTGGAAAACTGAATTATAGGTCTTTGCTATAATTCTATATTAAATTTTGATTCTATGAATTTCTACTCACCAAAATTTTTTCAAAGCATATTTGTTCAGGTTATAGAAATTTCTGAAAAATAATAGCATTTTAATTTTGAATTATCCTAAAGTCCATCTTTTATCTGTTTCAAATAGGATTTTTTCTTAAATAGGTCCAAATTGGACTTATTGAATGTTTATTAAATATGACTTCAGACTGGGTTTAGATAGTCATCACAGCTTTAGAGATGATAAAAATATTCAGTCCCAAAGGTAAGTCTTTTCTTTACTCTTGAGTGGTGGAACCCTTTTTAATTAGTCATACTGATTAGGATTATACATATTTCTTTAGAGTCTGTTACAACATTTTACTAGCCTAAGAATATTAATAAGCAGCATGGTAACATATATTTGAAGACATGTGAAACTATACTCCAAGAACATGCGATTTTGTCAACTAATTTTCCCATAACAGTAATACATTAATTTTTCCAATTTTCAGAGAAAATTTAAGCACCATGACATTGTATTTATTTATCATGAATATGCACATTGGCTACTAGTTTAACATTTCCAAAAATGTAAACAGATAGAAACATAATTTTATACCATTTACAAAATTTTTTAGGTTTGAAAGAAATGGAAAAATATTAAATTATCATGAGAAGTGAAGTTATTCCAATTGGAAGATGTCCCTAGTCACTAGGAAATACATTGTTTTAATCAGAACTCATTATAGTGGGCTCAGATACTTACAAATTAAATAAGCAGTAGCATTGCTTTCAGTTGTCTATGCAAGTGGGCTTTTATTCTTTCTGTGTTTGAGTATTTATCTTAAAAAGTCTTATGATGGAACTAGTTAAAACATCAATAAATAGTGTTAGGGAGAAGTAATTCACTTATGTGGTACATTATTGCTTAAGTGTGAACTACTTTTGTTATTAAATATGCTTATAAGTTTTCCATAAACTTTAACTTAATTTGAGAGAATCTGAGTGAAGTCTTCTTTATTTTAATTATTTATAGGCCAAAAACCAGAGAGAGTCATAATATCTCTTTGTTTCTTTTAAAGAAAAACAAGCAAACAAACAAAAGAAAAACATAGCCTTTGCATGGAAATTCCTCAGAAATGTCAAAAAGCTGGTCCTGTTGCAAAGGGTAATCATTTTAGAAAAATATTTCAAAACATAAATGTAGCAGTTTCAAACATGGTTTAGTGCCCAGAATAACTTGTTGGTTTTGCTTTTTCATTTTTAACATAAATTTCAACTGCCACTGTATAATTGACTCACAAACACATTTGAATTCAGGAATTTTTATATGGAAATATTTCCTTGTGAACCTCACCCATTTCACCAATCAGAAGGATTTTGTTATAATCTGTGTTTTTTTTTTAAAGTGAGAAAGCTTAGAACACATAATTCTCAAGTCGGTTTGTGAAAAGTTTAGAGCAAGCAGGTCATTTACGTAACTGGTATAGTGGGGTACTATGGGTAGGTAAACATTTGCCGATAGAGGATACCTCTTTAGTAGACTTTGAAGATCAGAAACGTTCTTCTGGACTAAGGATATCTAAGTTGAGATTTGAAGGATTGTTAAGGGCTTGCCATATGAGAGTGGTTTTGGGGACTGAATAGAGATTTAGCAGCCTGGGCAGTGAGAGAACCAATACTACAAAATGTGACAGTGGAGAGAGAGCGCGTGGCAAATTTCCCATCTTCAGGAGGTTTAGCTAATTACATCATGTAGTTTTGAGTGTGAGTGTGTGTATGTGTGTGCGTAGCGTGGTGTATGTGGTCCCCAAGGTGACTTTATTCTGAGACTATGTCAGTTTTAGATAAAAGTATAGTAGAAAAAGATCCTTCTAAATTCAGTAGATAGATCATCAATCGAACTTAAAAAATGAACACAGGAGACCAGTTCCATTGTCAGGAGAAAACTGAGCTAGAGTCAACATAAAAAGAACTTGAGAGCTCTCCCTACCAGTGTCATTGCAACCTCACTCTGGCCAAGGTTCAGACATGCATCTAGACATCTCCAAGATGACCAACAAACTGCAGGACGTGATATCAACCCATGGCAGCTCCACATCCACATGAATTCTCAAGAAAAGAAAAACAAACAAAACCAGTGTGCAGTGTGTAGGCACAATTTCTACTCCATAAGAACATAGCAGAAATTTCTAATACAGGGGACCAGATGGCCCAATGGGTCCAGGTTGAGATTTAATAATCCCTATTAACCTTTCTAAGAATATGATTTTTGACCATCTTCAGCAAATTAGCTCTAACACAGCAATATAAGTTAGATTATTCAATATAGGCTCAGGATAGGTCCAAACAGTAGTTGTGAAAACCTGAAATAATGATGTAACAACAGTACTATGAAAAACTTTGTACTTTGTAAATCATGGTGTTCCAATAAAGGGGAAAACCAAGAAAATTAAATGGGAAAATTAAAAAAAAAGAACTTGAGAGGTCTTAGGGACATTTGCAGGGAGAGAATCAGAAGGAAATGGTAATAGTACAAAGCTGGGTAAATAATGACAGGGAGACAGAAAACTTAAAGACAAATACCCAAGAGTTTGTGAATAGAGTACTTACTAAGATTCCAACGTCTTGTCAGTATGGTTGCCAAAATATTTTTATATAGTCTTTGTAATTATGTTTGAATTTCAACGTGATCAGCTTACCCACTCCTACAAACTCAAATATTGATCCATGTCTTTGTAAATGGAGTTGATTTCACCTCTAGCTCTAGGATTAGAATATGAAATCCAGATGGGACTAATCCTTGTATGATGTCCCCAGCCATATTTCAGAGTGGTCACAGCAACTCAGCTGCTTCAGCTTGTCAGAGCTTTAGTGAAACCAATGGAAGGAGATGCTGGTATGCCAGCTCAGGAACAAGTTATCTCGACCTCACTAAGGAAATGTCTAGTTGAGATCAGAGACAACAGAGTATGAGAAAAAAGAGACTGGGATGCAAAATGCTGATGAGCACCATTGAGTCCTGAATTCAGCATATCTGAGGCCATCCAATTCCTACAACTTTTCATTTTGGCACTAATTATCTTCTGACTCAAGTTGCATGAGTTGGTTTTCCTTATAAGTAATCAAAACCTGTTACAGATTTAAAAACCAAACCAGTTTCATAACTAGTTTGTTAAGAAACAAACTAGTTGTAGGCCAAGATGATTAGCTTACTCTTTTTTCCCAGCCCCCACCCCGATTAGTTTACTTTTTTTTTTTTTTTTTTGCTTTTTGGGTCACACCCGGCAACGCTCAGGGGTTACTCCCTGGCTCTGTACTCAGGGAATCACTCCTGGCGGTGCTCGGGGACCATATGGGATGCTGGGGATCGAACCCCGGGCCGGCACAGGCTGGCGGCGTGCAAGGCAAACGCCCTACCTGCTGAGCCATTGCTCCGGCCCGATTAGTTTACTCTTGACTGCTGAATTTCAGGTATTTGTGAGGTATCTTTTTAGAGGAACATAAGAAGTAGAGATCTTTGTAATGCTTCATACGATCTTGAATAAACAATTTCAGAGTATCACCTAGCAACAATATCAAAGAAGTGTCTAAAAAGTGGTCACATTAGTTGGCCTTCTAGTAACACTTGTCTCCTAGCTAGACTCAAAATTTGAAGGTCAGTTTTCACTTTCATTGTCTCAATGATTATTGGTTTATTCATGGGTTCTACTTCCATGATATCTAATATTATAAGATAGGATGAATAATTTGGTCTCGTCTTTGGTTTTTGACACAGCTCCAAAAAGTCCTTTGTCATTTCCCAAGGAATGATGGAAACACTTTTTTTTTCTGATTGTGGTATTTGACCCAATTCCTGACACAGAGCTCCTGTAAACCCCTTGGAATTTCCTGGATGATAAGACTGTGATTTGTTGTAACAAGGCAGTTCTTAGAAGGATCCTGCATGGGGGATGGTCACCAGAAAGACCAAACTGGAATTAGAAACTTGGAACTTTTTTAATCCGTTTCTCATCCCCTGGGAGGGAGGGGAAGGAAGAGGAGATCTATTATGCCCATATGATACATATATTTATAAAAATCTCTCAAGAGCTTCTACTCTGGTTAGCAAAACATTGAGGGCTGTGTGCCCAGCAATGGTCGACATACTCTCTTCCTCTGTTGGTTTATGAGTATCTTTTCCACTGCTTTTATTATAAATTGATAAATGTAACTCTTTCCCTGAGTTTTGGGAGATGCCATAGCAATTGATAGAACCTAGGGCCCTGTGGCTTATAATCAAATCTGCTACGAATCTGGGTAATGGGGACCTGTGAGTTGTGACTGACATGTGAAGTGGAGATAGATGTGGAGTCTGACGTTATCTCAAGGGGACAGCGTCAGAGTGAAATTGCAGAACACCCAGACAGTGTCCACCCACGAACCGGATTTTTGTGAGGAGAATTAACTAAACATTTGATTATCAAAGTTGGAAGGATTCCTACTGGTAAACAGTTTGATTTGCCTTTTTAATATTCTAGATCCATCATGAACAATGAATGCTCAGTTTGTTTCCAGTTTACCCCCAGTTGTGGTAAGCTGAATTATGATCTTGTTCCCACTGTGTATCTATATCTTAATTCCAATACCCATGGAAGTTTCCCTATATAGCAAAAGGGACTTGCACATGATTAAGGCTCTTGAGATGAGGACCTCAATCATATGGGTTGTCTCTTTTCTTGAGAGATTAGTGTCTTCTCTCAAGAAAAAGAGAGAAGATAAAATACTTAACTTCTCTGGAGAAAAAGCCATGTGATGATGGAAAAAAGATTATATTGATGGGGGCCGGGCGATAGCCCAGCGGGTAGGGCGTTTGCCTTGCACGCGGCCGGCCTGTGCCGGCCTAGGTTCGATCCCGGCATCCCATATGGTCCCCGAGCAACGCCAGGAGTAATTCCTGAGTGCAGAGCCAGGAGTAACCCCTGAGCATCGCGGGTGTGACCCAAAAAGCAAAAAAAAAAAAAAGATTATATTGATGCATTTTACGCTTTGTTTGTTGCTGGGGATAAAACCTAGAGTCTGGTTCATATAAAGTCTGAACTTTTATCACTGAGGTACACCTACCCTGTGATCCACTTTTAATATGGGAAAAAGGGTCCTAAAGCAAGGATCAACCTTTAGAAACTGAAAAAGAGAAGAAAAAGATACTCTCTCCCAAGAAATAGCAAACTCTGCCCCTCACCTTAACTTTATTGTATGAAGTAGAATTCAGTCTTTTGACCTCTGAAACCATGAAGTAATAAACTTAGTGTTGTTTCAAATAACCCAATTTATGGTCATTTGTTACAGTAGCCATAGGTAACCAGTGTAAAGTTATGCATACAACCTGAAGTGTTGGGACTGGAGAGATAATACAGAGGGTAAATGTTGGCGATTAGTGAAATCTCCTTGCTGAGAAAAATTAAATGTGTATAATTTACAACTGTAGAAATTGAATTTGATAGTTTGCTTTTTGAACTTAATGAAAATCAGATTCTGATTTTATTTTGAAGTCATTCATTCGTTTTGTAAGTCATGTAAACTTAGTCCTCTCTAAATTTTTTCTTGTTTTGCTCTGCTTTTGGTGTCCATACCCAGCTATATTCAGGGCTTAATCTTTGCTCTGTGCTCAAGGTTTATTCCTGGAAGTGCTCAAGGAAGTATTTGTGATGCTGGGGATTGAATCAGTGTGAGCCACTTGTAACACAAGTGTCTTAATCCCTGTACTATCTCTAGCCTCTCAACACCTTTGTCAAATATGGGTGCTTCAGTGTTTAAAGTGTTCCTACATGCACCTATTTAAGGGTTACAATGTGAACAATCACTATCACTATCACTATCTTCCCGTTGATAATCTATTTGCTAGAGCGGGCACCAGTAATATATCCATATGTCCTGTCTCATGCTAGTAGAACCCAAAGGCATCCGCTTGCTCCAGGAACATAAAGAGCCTCAAACCATTATATTAGGCCATGGGAATGACCTAATATAAATGTTACTGGTATTTGGCATATCAAATACAACACAAGCAGCTTGCCAGGCTTGCCGTGCAGGTGGCATACTCTTGTAGTCACCTCTAAATAAAAGCAATTATTGATGAACCGTGCAGCCGCTAGTGGCCGCGCCAGCTAGGCTGTGATAATCTGGTCTGCTGGGTGGAGTTGTGCGAGAAAGAAGTCCGAATATGGAAATGGCAGCCCCCATGGAGTCGGGGAGGGTCATCTGGTTTGTTGTGAGGCTCTGCTGGGGTGGCAGGCCAGGGCTAGAACCCACCATGCCTCCCAGGCACCTCATGAGCGGCTGGGCACAGGGAGAGCAAGTAGCAGCTCTGCCCCATGTCTGAGAGTCTCTGTTTCAGCATAATGTGAACAGTATCCCTCTAATAATTCAGAATTCTTATTTGGAAAGAGATGTTCTTAGATTAGAAAGTGGTTGTATGTGATACAAATGACCCAGGGGTCTGAGAGATAGTGAAGTGGGTAGGGCTCTTGCCTCACATGCCGCCAACACAATTAAATCCCTGGTACTCCATATGGCATGCTAGGAATGATCCCCTGGAGTGCAGAACCAGAAGGTAAGCTCTGAGCACCACCACTTAAGTGAGGCTCAACCCTGCAAACACCCCCACACCCACCAAAAATACAAAAAATAAGAAAACTAGAAATTAACCTAAAATCTTAATCTTTTATATATCACTTGTATCACTTGTCTTCCCGTTGATCATCGATTTGCTCGAGCAGGCACCAGTAACAATCTCCATATGTCCTGTCACATGCTAGTGTCACCCAAGGGCATCTGCTCCCCCAGGATCATAGACAGCCTCAAACCATTCCATCAGGTCATGGGAATGAGGTCCATAGTATTACTGGTATTTGGCATATCAAATATGACACGGGTTGCTTGCCAGGCTCTGTCGTGCAGATGAAATACTCTTGTAGTCACTCTCGAATCTCAAGCATTGATTGATGAACTGGGTGGCCTATATATCTTTATATAAAGGAAGGAAAAGAAAAGAAAAGAAAAGAAAAGAAAAGAAAAAGAAAAGAAAAGAAAAAGAAAAGAAAAGAAAAGAAAAAGGAAGAAAAAATACCCAACATGGTGGGAAAATTGGGGAAAACAGCCTAGTAGTCAGAGGCCTAAAGTGAGCCTAAGGGATGACTCTTCAAAAAAAAAAAAAGATAAATATACACACTATAAGATAAGCTGAAAGAAGAAATAAGGCTCTCTTTTTTTCCTCTTTTGCCATTTCGGCTTCCCTTGGTGTTTTGCTTATCCATCCTCCTCCATTCTCTGTTGGGCCTCAGCACGTGGTGGCAGCCATCTTGGCCTACACCTGGCTGGGGCCTAGCTGGGAACCCAGAGTTCGGAGGTTTTCCCTGCTCTTGGATTGTATATTGGAACCTGTAATAGTAAAGCCCTTTTTTAAAACTGCATCGGATTCCTGAGTTTTCATCCATTCCTCGCCGGTTTTGGAGGTAGAAGGGAATTCGCTTCCCGGCACTGTTAGGGGACCCCGCGGCGCCTCCCGACACTCACTGATCAGTTTTGTGGCACGAATGGGAGAGTATATAGTCAGTGACATCATGAAATAAGCAGCAAGCTGAAGCTCCATGTAGCTTGGAATAGATAAATAAGGAAGTCATTTTGAAGACAAACTTTTTTTTTTCTTTTTTTTTGTTATTATACAACCATGAGATACACGATTACAAGGATGTTCACAGTTGGGTCTCTTTCATACAATGTTCCAGCACCCAGCCCTCCACTAGTGCCCCACTCCCACCACCAATGTCCCAACGCCCCTCCCACCCAACCCTCAGCCTGCCCCTATAGCAAGCACCTTATCTTTCTATCTGGTTTTTTTTTTTTTGGTCACACCCGGCAATACTCAGGGGTTACTCCTGGCTCTGCACTCAGGAATTACTCCCTGGCAGTGCGGGGGACCATATGGGATACCAGGGATCGAACCTGGCCAGCACAGGCGGCTGCATGCAAGGCAAATGCCCTACCGCTGGGCTATCGCTCCGCCCCTCTATCGTTTCTGTCTCTGTATTTCTCTCTCTTCTCTTACACTTTGTGACTTGCCTTACAGTTTATGATGCAATTATCTATGTGTATATTCAGTAGTGTCTTGTGTGAGACTATATTTCCTCATTCCCCATCAACTTCTCCAGTTTGTTACAACTACAATGATCATGACAGACATGGAGCAGAGCTGCTACTGGCTCTCACTGTGCTCAGTCGCTCATGAGGTGCCGGGAGGGATGGCAGGTTCTAGCCCTGGCCCGCCACCCCAGCAGAGAGCCTCACAACAAGCCAGATGACCCCCGCACTCCATGAGGACCTCCATTTTCCACATCTGGACTTCCTCCCTCGTCAGAACTCCACCCAGCAGACCAGCCTATCACAGCCCGGCTCTCATGGTTCATCAATAAATGCTGGATTTTGAGATGACTACAAGAGTATGCTACCCGCATGGCAGAGCCTGGCAAGCTACCTGTGTTGTATTTGATATGCCAGATACCAGTAACAATTATAGACCTCATTCCCATGACCTCATGGAATGGTTTGAGGCTCTTTATGTTCCTGAAGCAAGCAGGTGCCCTTGGGCTCTACCGCATGAGACAGGACATATGGAGATATTACTGGTGCCCGCCTCGAGCAAATCGATGATGAACAGGAAGACAGTGACAGTGATTAATAATAAATAATAATATTTATTATTATTTTCTTAATAAATAATAAATCCCTTATTATTTATTATCTGCACCAGTGACTTTGAGTATCTTGTTCCCCGTATACTGAAAGGTTCACACTTTAGCGTGCTTGAGAGCAAACTAGTGTGATCCTTCCTATAGTCTTTCGATAGTCTCAACCTAGCCAGGGTGGTAGTCTCCCTGGTAAATTCTAACTGTCCCACGCTGGGTGAAGTGGGTATAAAGAGGGAGCTGTGCCAATCTAGAAAACATAGAAGCTCAGTATATTTATAAGTCAGAAGTTGTTCAGTCAAGGTGACTTCTGTAACTGCCACACCCTCAGCAGTGTTTACATAGAAGAGACATCTCATTAGAATGAACCTTGGCTTAAGAAGATTAATTTGAGTGGGCAAAACACCAAAGCTACCAAACTAGCTAAACCTGTCATCCAACAAAGAATGACACAGAAAAAGAGGATAAGGCAAAGAAAATTTTTTGAGAAGGAACTCCTTACTGCTCCCCTTCAAACAGAAGCTGAGACAGGAGAAGCTTATTGAGTGTCAGGCTGGGATCTTTATTTTTCTATTTATTTATTGATTTATTTATTTATTTATTTATTTATTTATTTATTACGTTTTGGGTCATACCAGGCGACACTCAAGGTTACTCCTGGCTCTGCACTTGAAATTACTGGCAGTGCTTGGGGACCATATGGGATGCTGGGATCAAAACTGTCAAAAAGCAGGCACAGGCCGGCTGGGTGAAAGTAAATGACCTACCCGCTAGGCTATCACTCTGGCCCCAGGCTCGGATTTTTGATGTGAACTTCTGACTAGCTGCAGTTCAATGCCTCACCTGTTAATCCAAATAAAAAGTCTTTGTTTCCCAGAAACAGATCTCTGTAAAAACTTTTTGATTTCTCCATGGAACCAACAAAAATGACTCCCTTGGCTGAAACATTTATATGGATCATATTAGAAAATATTCAGTAAACTCCCATTGTGGGCAGTTGGATTGGCTATCGAAGAGATTTGAGTGGAAGTCCTGGATAATCTACTCTCCATTACATTTCTGAAGATATGACTAGATCCATCTAGGCGTTGGAGGGCAGCCATCTTGGTCTTATAGTTGGCGAAGGACAGGCGGGAAGTGCGTAATGCTTTTCCTGGCTTCTGCCGCATCTTCCAGTATTTCTGACATCTTCTGTCTTTGAGGTCTTCTTTTATTGCTTCTCGCATCCTTTGTGCAGCTTGGACGTTAGCTTTTTGGTCTCCTGGAGGCTAATGCATTGCCACTGTTGGGGAATGAGCTCAAGAGTTTCTGAATACAGCCGCCTTTTTGTGTCTCTCTCTCTGCGCATTCTTCGTACAATCATGGAATATGTGAACCAGTCGAGTTGTATTCTTCATCGAGGGTCATCAATGATGGTGGTATCTTCCCATGTTTGCAGCGCATTTGTGCCAAAGAATTGCCCAGTTGGTGGTCGTTCTGGGAGTTCTCTTCTTAAACTTTGCAGCCCTTTTTCCTCGGTGCGGAAGTAGAATTTTTGGCTTTGAGCGAGATGGGTGGTCCCAGTCTGTTTTAGAATTTGGGGCACCTGGCAGGCTACATCGGTCAGACAAAACCATCCCAGTGAAGATGATGTGGTAATTTCATTGTAGGAAATTGTCTGCTGAGATTCATGTCTAACGTTTACGCTTCGGCCTTCTGAAAGTGTGAGTTCCCATGAATGAATGGGCGTGGAGATAGATCGAACTCCAGATAGTCTCTCACCTCTGTTTGTTCCAGCGATTTTTTTTGGCCAGTGTATCCCATGTGGAGCCTCAGCTCCATTTTTTTTCATCTCCGTATCTTGGCATTAAACTTCACCACTATGATTCTGTAAAGGTGTGATCTTTTTTTTAGAGGTGGCCCCCAACTCCATGTAGATTTCTCAATTTCATTCTTTGTATTGGACTGCGGCAGAGACAAATGAAGATAGAAATTGCTCAGAAAATGCCCTTTTTCTTCAAGTGTGTAATCAATCCTATTTGGGTCGTTTGTTGCTAATCTCAAATGAATCGAATGTTGACAGCCATGTTCGTGGTTAGACTGAGGCCCCACCTTCATCGCTCACCTATTCTCTTTCTTAAATCCATTTCTCTGGCTATCACCTCTTTTCTCCGGTGTCAAATACAGCATTGATGCATCCGCTCTCAAGTCAGACCTGAATTCAAACAGTAATCGGCTCTAATGAAAATCCCGGCAGGATGGATATGTTTCCCAACATTTCTCCTCTTCTTCTGAAACCGACATTCATTTTGCCGTGGTAAAGAAATAAACAAAGTACCAGGCTCCAGACATCCGTCAGACCTGAACACTCTGAAGAATTCCGCCGGCCGATACTCATCAGTCAATACACCAGCTCGCTCTTCACACTCCCTGTCCAAATGCAAGGTGCCTCCGAATGGAAAACCAGTAGACAGTTCCTTTGTTTCTGCCCAAAGGCAGAAACCAACCAAGATCGGCAAAACTATTGGCCCACCTGTTGGTCATCATCTGGCCAAGCTGCTATTACGAGTCATCCTGAACAGGATTAGCAGAACACTAGAGCAGCTAGACAAACCATGCTAACAAGCAGGTTTCCGGAAAGGGATTCAAAGCACAATCACCATATCCACATTGAAAATTAGTTCATGATAGGAGGCTGGAAGATTATGACGCTTCCGTCTCACTCTTCATTTATCAAGCAGGAAAGCTTTCTTGGATTCTGTGGGAGACTGAAGCTGTCATCGCCTCAGCCAAACAGAAGGCCAAACCCGGTTTCAAGATCAAGATCCTTCGTGAGCTGTATTACGGATTCACCATATTTGCGTGATCTCCACCACTTCACAAAGAAGGATCATTGATGTCAAAAAGGAGGGTTTGACAGGGTGATACCATTTCACC
>JAJIBD010035603.1:0-22052 GCA_021461705.1 Cryptotis parvus
AAGGCTTTGTGCTTTGGAGTAAGGTGGTTTGCTCAAACTCCCATTCTACTCTCAGCGACTCACATTGCTTTGGGGGTGGGTTAATACTCAATATTCAACCGCTCACTTATGCTCTTTCTACTTGTAAAATCTTTGCTTTGAAAAAGAGAGCTGGTCCCACAGGGTCCTTCCAAACACATAATGTGGTAGAAAGCTTGTATTCTAGGAGCTAAAACATAGGTTAGTGTAGAAGACAGCCGTTACAGACACAATGGTTCTGGGAGACATCAAGAAGGAGCAGGCATCTCTTTTCCCCGAAATAAGAAAAAACTACTCCGAAGGTTAAAAGAGGAGAGAATTAGCCATTGATTTGTTTATTTGCTTTTTTGGGACCACACCCCCTGAGTGTTCAGCAGTAGTTCTATCTCTCCAGTCCCCAGGAGGCCACTTGGATGGACGAGAGATGCTGAGCGAGCTGTCCAGGTTAATGGGTCTAATGAGTGAGGAGAATTGCAGATCCTGGGGACAGGGCTACTGGAGGTGACCCAGACATTGTAGAATCAAGATGACCAGCCCTGCAAGTCATAGAGTACTGTTCTATACACAGCACTGATATAGGAGTTGAAAGAAGGTACTTTGTACTCAGCACTGGATCGGAGACAGTGTTTGGCTCAGCAGTATAGACTGATGACTGATGCCGCGAGATCTAGTGAAGGACCAGTCAGCATCTGTGCGGATAGCCACCACGGCTGTAAAGGGAGGAAGTGTGATCCCTTCCCTCCCCACAGTCACTATCTTGGTACTTTGTCAGCTCATCACCACTAACACAACTGGCCACAGAAGAAAAGCAACTGAAAACCTAGACTTATAAACATTCTTCTATTTTTTTGTGATTTTCTATTTTTGGGGGGTGGTGGGATGAAGAACACTCCGTGGTGCTCAAATATTACTCCTGGCACTTGTGCTCCAGGAATCTACTCCTAGGTGGAACTCAACAGGGATTGAACTCAGGTCAGCTGCAAGGCAAATGCCTTATTCACTGTGCTATCTCTCTGGACCTGACTGACTGCATTCCTAGTCAAACTGGAACATTTCTAAATGATACTTTGAAGTAGATTTAAGAATGACAATTACATGGACTTAAAATGTGAATAGGCCTTTCACAGTGGCTCTGATACTCTTCTTACTGAAATTTCTTCTTTTTTTTTGAGAACAAATAGGTAAATTCTCTGAAATTTCTTCTATGTAGCCGGTCTGTGTCCTTGTATTATCAAAGGAACATTTTTTCTCATTTAAGAAAAACTATTATCTCATTTTTCCTTTTCTTTGAAAAAATCTTGTGTTTTTCTTCTCTATTCTTTGTTATCTGTTTATGCTCTTTTTGCTTGCCTTTCATGTTGCTTTTTTGTGTGTGGATGAGGGTTTGGGGACTACTCCTAGTTATCACTGTATCACTGTCTTCCGTTGTTCATTGATTTGCTCCAGCAGTCACCAGTAACATCTCCATATATCCTGTTGCAAGAAGTGTAGCCTAAGGGCATCTTGGCCTCCAGGGACAGGAATAGCCTCAAACCTTCTTCAGGTCGTATGGTGAGGTCCATAATTGTTACTAGTTTTTGGTGTATCAAATAAAACACGTGGTAGGTTGCCAGGCTCTGATGTGTAGGTGGTATACTCTCAGTAAAAGGCTCCCATCTCAAGCGTTTACTGGTGAAACTTAACTCCTGGTTTATAACTCCTGGTTATGCCGGGATTAATCCCAGCTCTGGCCATAGATCACATCTTGTGGTCCTTGGGGGAACCATACATGATGCCAGGAATGAACTTAGGTCACCTTCATAAGTCAAGAGCCTATCTTCTATACTCTCTGGCCTTCATACTGATTTTCTTAAAGTTTTTTTATGCACTTTGCGAAATTTTGTGATTTGTGTTGTAAATTTTCTTCCAGTTTATCATTTATGCTTTGACTTTATTTATTCCAACAATTTTAGACTTTTTTGGTTCTCATACAGCTAAATTCATCAATCCTTTCTCTTTTGGTTTTAGTCAGATTTTTTCCCCTCAAGAGAGTTTCTTTTTTTTTTATTAAATATTTTTATTATACCACCGTGAGATATGCAATTACAACGTTGTTCATGTTTAGAGGTTTTGGCCACATAGTGTAACCTCACTCTTTCCTTTGGTACTTTTCTATTGTTATTTTTATGTTTAAGTCTCTCTCACTGGGAATTTTATCCTTGTACAGGGAAAAACAGGATGTTAATTGCTGTACCCATGATATTCCATTTACTTAAGTGGAATTGATGGAGAATCATGTGAATGCATGTGAATGCTACAGGATTCTGCTGTGTACCTTTCAAAATAATCTGTTTGAATCACTTATTTAGCTTAGAAAATTAAGTTCTGCAAGAAAATCTTCCCTACACACTTTTCCTTACTCTCAAAAGAAAAGAGCCATCCAGTCTGGTTGAGTTAATTGCAACAAGATTGGAGTGGGGAGGTCAGAGGGAATGTTTCACTATTGCAGTTCCAAGCAAATGCAAACTCTGACAAACGTGGTTTTACAGTGGAATGTGAACGAAGACAATCCTCCTCGGTCAGCATTCTAAAAATTGTAGTTTCCTAGAACAAGAATTCATATCCTCAACATTTTAAAGTTAGTGAAATTATTAAAACATATCTTTGAATACTATAGGAAAATATCTTAGCCTGTATATTTGTATAAAAATTCAACTTTTTAAGATAACATGATACAGAGTTAGGGTCCCATTTAAAGTATGGTAACTGATATATAAATATTCAATCAACTTCATTTCTTAGCTGAAGCAAAGTATTATGGCTAGCCCAGTGCTTAATGATTCAACATGCCTCATTAAATAATACCGAAACACATTTCTATCATTAATATTATTTTAACCAAAGCTGCGTCAGAGACCTTGGGTACAGAACAATGTACTTTTAACTGGTACAATAATGAATTTACACCATGTGGCGTAGCAAAAGATGCAATTTAAATTTTCAATTGATAAAACCTTGTAAGAATTTTTTGCAAGAATGCTTTGTTGTCATTCTTATTGATTTTTGATCACTCTTAAACTTAAAATAATGTTTAATTGTACAACAAAATAGGAAAGCATTCACTTTTTTGAGAACAGTAAAACAATAGATGAAAGGAAAATCCTCTTGCTTCTACTCTTTTATATGTTTTTTCTCTCTTCTAAACCTCCAACCTCAAACTGTTATGAATTTGGTGTTTATGGTTCCAGAGAACTATTTACTTTTTCTCTCAGTAATACAATTTTCAGATCTATTTATGCTGAGACATTTATATCCTATTAGTTTCTTTTCAACTTCTTGCTCAATGGTCTATCAAATATATGCAAACATAATCACATTCCTCTATTGATGGACATGCTTTACCCCCCTAGTTTATTATTATTATTATGAATAGCAATGCAATCCATATGCTTGTAAATCTCTTCTTATGCAATAATCATAATTTTTCCTCACTGAAAATGTTCTAGAATTGGTAGAGTGAGCATTTTGATTTTTTATTAGATATTGTCAAATAAATATCTCCCAAGGTGACTATGCTAATTCATGTTATTTCCAAGGTAATATGAACATTGATTGTTCCACAATCTTCTTAACAATTGATTTTGTTAAGGTTTGAAAATAAATACTTATTGTTAAATACTAACTAGCATCACATGTTTTAATTTTCTTTCTCTGATTACTACTGAGTCTATTGTCTTTTGAGTAGTACATCATCCGTTCACATTTTTTCTCATGAATTCTATGGTC
Organism: Cryptotis parvus; assembly: GCA_021461705.1. Taxonomy (NCBI): domain Eukaryota; kingdom Metazoa; phylum Chordata; class Mammalia; order Eulipotyphla; family Soricidae; genus Cryptotis; species Cryptotis parvus. The sequence goes on from JAJIBD010035603.1 coordinate 3,784, forward strand.
ATATATTTATATGTACATATATATTTAAAATACATATATTTATATGTGTAAAATGTTTTGCCATTTTTCTCTAGAAAGTCTATTCAGTTTTCAACTTCTTATGGAATTATTAGTTTTTTTATCTTTTTTAAAGTTTTTGTATTTTTTATTTTTTTACAATTACATATATATACAATTAAAAGTTCATATTTGGTTTTGGTCATACAGTGTTCCAGCACCCGTCCCTCCACTAGTGCCCATCTCCCACCACCAGCGTCCCGGTTCCCTCCCCCACTCCCCCAGCCTGCCTCCATGGCAGGTTCTTTATTTCTTTCCCTTTCTCTCTCTTTCTCTTTTCCTTCCCTTCCAGACTATGGATTACAGAACATACATTAAAGGGTTGGCATGTGTATCTTTTTGCCTCTATTTAATGCTCAGTTCTAGGTTGGTATTAGTACCCTCGACAATTGTTAGCACACTGTTCCATTTTCTGTCTTACCTAGCCTCTGACTCCCACACGTTTGTGATAATTTCCACCTTTGACAAGACCTCCTGATATATGTTTCACTTGACCTTGGATATTGGTATCATAATATGTATATATATATATATATATTTATGTCATGCAAATAAATGCAATCATTCTGTATCTGTCTCTCTCCTTCTGGCTAATTTTACTCAACATAATCTTCTCCTTGTCCATCCATTTATAGGCAAATTTTATAACATCATTTTTCCTAACAGCTGCATTAGTATTCCATTGTGTAGATGTACCAAAGCTTCTTTATCCAGTCATCGATTTTCGGGCACTCTGGTTGCTTCCAGATTCTGGCTATTGAATAATGCTGCTATGAACATAAAAGTAGGGATGGTGTTTCCGCTGCGTATTTTGGTTTCCCAGAGTAGATTCCCAGGAGTGGTATGGCCTGCGTCAAATGGGAGTTCAATTTCTAGTCTTTGGAGGAATGTTCATGTTGTTTATTATTAGTTTTTAAAGGTGGTAATATAATTTGGATTATGTGCCAAAACTATTTTATTCAGTGCTTCTTTACCATTCTTTTTAATGTGAATTCAGTCTCATCAGCTCAGGACTATTCTCAGTCATTGTGCTTTTACGTATTGTCTTTGTTATCACATCATTTCTCTTCCTTCATCAAATACATATTTTTTCTATCTTTCACTCATTTTTTTAATATTTCTGTGCTTCTCTTCTGACCATGCTTCTTTGAGTGACTTCCTCTGATCTTTTTCTAGTTCAGCAATTTTATTTTTTGCTTTGTTCAGCGTGTTACTAAACACATCCAATTAAGTTGTTTACATCAAATGCAATATTTTTTATTTTTCATATATTCTATATGAGATTTTAGTAGTTTCCCTTCAACTTTATTTCTTCAAACTGTGCAAGTCTTTTTGTTATATAGCCTGTGGTTCTTCCCACATTTTTGCAGATCAGCTTTTGCTGGCTATTTGCATTTTTATTCTCACACATGGTATAGTGTTTCTCCATTGAACCTCTGCTACTCCTCACTCTGTACCCTAATTGTCTTTGAAAATCACTATGGAATTCCCTAGGTCATAGGGGGACCTTTTCTCCTACTGAGAATCTGCATTTGTTCCTGTCAGCTTTCTAGAGCTATAAACAATACAAATTCATCAAATTTACCTCGTGGTGTTTCCTGGATTACCCTACAGGTGCTGGGCAACCCCATTGACGAGCCTTAAGACTGAAAATGCATGCTGGAGTTTGATTTGTGGTATCATTTTTTTGGAGTTGAGATTTTTCTTATGTATGTTTCCTCTAAATTCTCCCCCCAAGTTTGTATGCGGGCTTTGGCAGGGTATATACTTATTTCAGAGTTTTCTTTAACATAGTTTACCCATTTGCTTCCAAAATCTGTAGGGGAAAAGCAGTGTAGGAGGAAGATCAGTCTCCCAAAAGGCCACACAGACCTTTTCTCAATACAGAAAAACCAGGCCTCTTCCAGTAAATGTTACCTTGATAAAGGAAACTGGGGATCAGCTGGTTCCTCGGGGGCTCAGGAGAAAGGATAATCACTGTTAAGGAATTCAAATTATTTCAGGTTAAGAGGAGTAACCTGCAGCTAAATCCTTGCTTCTGTCCTTGTGCTTTTTCTAATCAATGAAATAATCATAGTTTCTCCTTTTATGACCTGGAAGAATGTAGTGTAGGAGGCAACACTGAATTGTAAGGTGAATATACATCTTCTCTCTCTGAGAAACTCATTCTTTTTACTCAAAGTGAAGATAATTGATCCCTTCTGTTATATGAGTACCTCTCCCTCTTCTTTTTTCATGTCTTGAGTCTTGAAACACAGGATAAATATCCCTGATTTTCTTTTTACAATTTACTATTGTATAAGTTCCTCTATATACATGTTGCTAAATTAATTTTTTCCTCTGCTAGCCAGTCTGAATGCCGTTCTGATGCCTTGTTCAGCCTGCTTTAATACAGAATACAGGGGGGTATTCACAAGGCTACTTGTTTTCTAAATATTTCCTTTGTTCATTAGTTTGCTTGGTATCTCACCCTCACTCAAAAACCTTGAATTTTTGAACTTTTTAAGAAAGTTAGTCATCAGAGTTGGCCTGATAATGGTAACTTCGATTACTGGAATTTGAAATTGTAGATTATGTTTTCAAATTACCTGAATGCTTGCAGAACTTTTTTTTTATCTTGAGGTATAAAGTGTCTTCCTGGATGTTTTGAGATGAAAACTTAAAGAAATTATATTTGCTGCTGCTTTTTTTTGATGTGTGATTCCTGCATTTTATTTCTAAAGATTTCATTTTATGACATCTTGATCCTTTCTGTCCCAGTCTTTCCAATGATTTCTGTAAAAACAGAATCCTTTGTATCTATAATTGTCATCATTTAGAGCCCTATTACTTTAAATTGTGTAAGATTGTCACTTATCTACCTCATAAGTGAGCTACCTCATCTCACTAACCTACCTCATAAGTGACGCTTTTAAATCTCTATTTCTAGCAGAGGGTAGGATATCCATGGCTATTATGCACTTATTGAACTATTTTCCCATTCTCCTTTTCTCTCAGTGTTAAGTCGTTTTCAAGTCATGTTTTTTTATACTATTAAGTCTATTATTTTTGTATTGGTTTAATATTCGCTTCATGGTATATAGAATTTTTATGAAAATAATTTTACCTCTATTATTAATTGGCCTTTTTCCGTGCTTGCAGAATTTTTGTATGGCCATAGCAATATTATGTCTTAATTGTCCAAATCCTTGGGGAAGTATCCCAAACAGTGCTCAGGGGTCCGAGAACTCTGCAATGGCTACTCATGCAGTACTTCAGTGCTTATACACACCAGATAGCTGGGGGCCATACAGACTCTCAAACTGGTGTTAGGTGGGGCTTTGAGGAACATTTCAAGGGCTTCATCCTGCAATGCTCAGAGGTCATGTGGTTCCATGACTTGAATCCTGGTACTTTTCCCTCTCACTCTGACTTTCCCAAAGTTTGATGCTAACCATTGAAACAAAAACTAAGATAGCAATGACACTTTAAAAAACTGAATGAAATAGCATTGGCTACCAATATGTTTTAGATTTCTGATATACAGACATGTGCCCTACATCTCTAGTATTTATTATGCTGTCATCGGATTTAGCTACCATAAATGAGCCCCTTTAATCTCATTTATCCACCTCCCCTTTCTCTACTGGTAGCCACTTTGTTCTTGCATAAGAATTGCCTCTTCTTATGTTTGTTCATTTATTTTGTTCCTTTATGTATCACATATGAGTCCCATCTTACATTTGAATGACAGCTATTTAAGTGATGAGTTACACTTAAAGGAATTAGTGGTGGTGGGGTAGGAAATTAAAATAAAATGTCAGCACCTTTAGGTGACACAAAGAAAGATAAAGTATTTGAAATGAAGCATTCAGATATTCAAACAATTCTTTTTTTTAACCTAAAGATAAGGAAGTCTTAGATAACTTCCTTTAGAACCTAAAGATAACTCAAGTCTTAGTCCTATATTTATACACAGGCATGAAGTGGGAATTCTAAGCAAGTATTATGGAATGTGGATATTTAGATATTTTCTGCTTTTCTAATTAATTTTTATTCACCAAAGTGAGAAACAAGTGTAAATAAAACAAAATTGACACATATAGATATGCCTGTTGATACACTTTTAAGAAAGATAAATTCATTGCGGAAGTGCTTGTGAATCTCCAATTAATGGCAAAGTATATTCAGAAATCATTCATTAAACTTATGACACTCCAGCCCTATTAGAAACTTGAGGCACGGCGCTTTGATTCTTGAGAAGCTCATAAGGGGACTGATAAAGCATGAACATTAAAAAATAGACTTACGATCTGGTATTCTCCTTTCCCTTTACCACCCACCCCGTAAATCTAAAACTGATTTATACAAATGAAATGTGAAATAGTACTTGTATATATCATGTATCCCTATATATCATATATCTTGGGATATACACTGGAAAATGAAGCATTTATACGTACACAAGGAAGTTGGTAACCAGATAAAATTTGTGTGACACATTTGCTCTTTCGGTTTCCACTGGAGCCCAAAGACACCAGGATTCCTAAAATTTCAAGCCAGGATTGAGATTTTCCAATAATTGTACATCTAGTGCCTACTAGTAGCTAAGTATCTGCTACACAACAACATAAAAATGTGGAAGGTAATAAAAATGGTGTAAATGGGCTCCCCATTTCTTTTCAAGAAAAAACCTCCTAATGTACTGCTGATGAGCTCATCGGGTCAAGTGCTATTAAGTTGCCCTCTTTATTCAGAGTCAGCAAGCATAACATTTTGTTAACCTATTGACACAAAGGAAAGTTGTTTTCCAGCTGACCTTTTACAGTAACTCCTCAAATTACTCTCTCTACACAAAGTAATTTCCAACTAACAAAGTCAATGAATATATTATTTAAGTTGAATACTCACAGACAGCTGCATTTCAAGCCTTGTTTTGTCTTTTTTGTTTTTCCTCATCATTTTGTTTTGATTTTAAGCCATGTCTTCTTACCTTGAAAACATTTTACATTTTATAGAAAAACTTCAGTTTGAGCTTAGAGAGAAATATTCTTGAGCTGTCTGGGACTGAAGTAATTTGCTGTTCTGTAGAGATGACATCCATACATCTAAAATGGTCATATGGTAAGTTTATATGACATAGAAGTTTTATGAATAATTAGTGATGAGTTGTAAGAGAGAGAATGGAAGTTTCACTTGGGACTGCATATGAATAAAATATTTTCCAGAAATGGTTATGAAAACAAGATGTTCAGGGGGCTGGAGTGATAGCATGGCGGTAGGGAATTTGACTTGTGTGTGGCTGACCCGGTTCGATCCCCTGGCATCCCATATGGTCCCGAGCTATGCCAGGAATGATTCCTGAGTGAAGAGCCACGAGTAACCCCTGAGCATTGTAGGTGTGACCCCAAAAAAGCAAAAAAAAAATGTACAGGGCATTATAACCTCAAAATGATTTCTTTTTCAAATTGGAAAACTGAATTATAGGTCTTTGCTATAATTCTATATTAAATTTTGATTCTATGAATTTCCTACTCACCAAAATTTTTCAAAGCATATTTGTTCAGGTTATAGAAATTTCTGAAAAATAATAGCATTTTAATTTTGAATTATCCTAAAGTCCATCTTTTATCTGTTTCAAATAGGTTTTTCTTAAATAGGTCCAAATTGGACTTATTGAATGTTTATTAAATATGACTTCAGACTGGGTTTAGATAGTCATCACAGCTTTAGAGATGATAAAAATATTCAGTCCCAAAGGTAAGTCTTTCTTTACTCTTGAGTGGTGGAACCCTTTTTAATTAGTCATACTGATTAGGATTATACATATTTCTTTAGAGTCTGTTACAACATTTACTAGCCTAAGAATATTAATAAGCAGCATGGTAACATATATTTGAAGACATGTGAAACTATACTCCAAGAACATGCGGTTTTGTCAACTAATTTTCCCATAACAGTAATACATTAATTTTTCCAATTTTCAGAGAAGAATTTAAGCACCATGACATTGTATTTATTTATCATGAATATGCACATTGGCTACTAGTTTAACATTTCCAAAAATGTAAACAGATAGAAACATAATTTTATACCATTTACAAAATTTTTTTAGGTTTTGAAATGGAAAAATATTAAATTATCATGAGAAGTGAAGTTATTCCAATTGGAAGATGTCCCTAGTCACTAGGAAATACATTGTTTTAATCAGAACTCATTATAGTGGGCTCAGATACTTACAAATTAAATAAGCAGTAGCATTGCTTTCAGTTGTCTATGCGAAGTGGGCTTTTATTCTTTCTGTGTTTGAGTATTTATCTTAAAAAGTCTTATGATGGAACTAGTTAAAACATCAATAAATAGTGTTAGAGTGGGAAGTAATTCACTTATGTGGTACATTATTGCTTAAGTGTGAACTACTTTTTGTTATTAAATATGCTTATAAGTTTTCCATAAACTTTAACTTAATTTGAGAGAATCTGAGTGAAGTCTTCTTTATTTTAATTATTTATAGGCCAAAAACCAGAGAGAGTCATAATATCTCTTTGTTTCTTTTAAAGAAAAACAAGCAAACAAACAAAAGAAAACATAGCCTTTGCATGGAAATTCCTCAGAAATGTCAAAAAGCTGGTCCTGTTGCAAAGGGTAATCATTTTAGAAAAATATTTCAAAAACATAAATGTAGCAGTTTCAAACATGGTTTAGTGCCCAGAATAACTTGTTGGTTTTGCTTTTTCATTTTTAACATAAATTTCAACTGCCACTGTATAATTGACTCACAAACACATTTGAATTCAGGAATTTTTATATGGAAATATTTCCTTGTGAACCTCACCCATTTCACCAATCAGAAGGATTTTGTTATAATCTGTGTTTTTTTTTTTAAAGTGAGAAAGCTTAGAACACATAATTCTCAAGTCAGTTTGTGAAAAGTTTAGAGCAAGCAGGTCATTTTACGTAACTGGTATAGTGGGGTACTATGGGTAGGTAAACATTTGCCGATAGAGGATACCTCTTTAGTAGACTTTGAAGATCAGAAACGTTCTTCTGGACTAAGGATATCTAAGTTGAGATTTGAAGGATTGTTAAGGGCTTGCCATATGAGAGTGGTTTTGGGGACTGAATAGAGATTTAGCAGCCTGGGCAGTGAGAGAACCAATACTACAAAATGTGACAGTGGAGAGAGAGCACGTGGGCCCATCTTCAGGAGGTTTAGCTAATTACATCATGTAGTTTTGAGTGTGAGTGTGTGTATGTGTGTGTGCGTGTGTGTATGTGGTCCCCAAGGTGACTTTATTCTGAGACTATGTCAGTTTTAGATAAAAGTATAGTAGAAAAAGATCCTTCTAAATTCAGTAGATAGATCATCAATCGAACTTAAAAAATGAACACAGGAGACCAGTTCCATTGTCAGGAGAAAACTGAGCTAGAGTCAACATAAAAAGAACTTGAGAGCTCTCCTACCAGTGTCATTGCAACCTCACTCTGGCCAAGGTTCAGACATGCATCTAGACATCTCCCCAAGATGACCAACAAACTGCAGACGTGATATCAACCCATGGCAGCTCCACATCCACATGAATTCTCAAGAAAAGAAAAACAAACAAAACCAGTGTGCAGTGTGTAGGCACAATTTCTACTCCCATAAGAACATAGCAGAAATTTCTAATACAGGGGGACCAGATGGCCCAATGGGTCCAGGTTGAGATTTAATAATCCCTATTAACCTTTCTAAGAATATGATTTTTGACCATCTTCAGCAAATTAGCTCTAACACAGCAATATAAGTTAGATTATTCAATATAGGCTCAGGATAGGTCCAAACAGTAGTTGTGAAAACCTGAAATAATGATGTAACAACAGTACTATGAAAAACTTTTGTACTTTGTAAATCATGGTGTTCCAATAAAGGGGGAAAACCAAGAAAAATTAAATGGGAAAATTAAAAAAAAAAGAAATTAGAGAGGTCTTAGGGACATTTGCAGGGAGAGAATCAGAAGGAAATGGTAATAGTACAAAGCTGGGTAAATAATGACAGGGAGACAGAAAACTTAAAGACAAATACCCAAGAGTTTGTGAATAGAGTACTTACTAAGATTCCAACGTCTTGTCAGTATGGTTGCCAAAATATTTTTATATAGTCTTTGTAATTATGTTTGAATTTCAACGTGATCAGCTTACCCACTCCTACAAACTCAAATATTGATCCATGTCTTTGTAAATGGAGTTGATTTCACCTCTAGCTCTAGGATTAGAATATGAAATCCAGATGGGACTAATCCTTGTATGATGTCCCCAGCCATATTTCAGAGTGGTCACAGCAACTCAGCTGCTTCAGCTTGTCAGGAGCTTTAGTGGAAACCAATGGAAGGGAGATGCTGGTATGCCAGCTCAGTGGAACAAGTTATCTCGACCTCACTAAGGAAATGTCTAGTTGAGATCAGAGACAACAGAGTATGAGAAAAAAGAGACTGGGATGCAAAATGCTGATGAGCACCATTGAGTCCTGAATTCAGCATATCTGAGGCCATCCAATTCCTACAACTTTTTCATTTTGGCACTAATTATCTTCTGACTCAGGAGTTGCATGAGTTGGTTTTCCTTATAAGTAATCAAAACCTGTTACAGATTTAAAAACCAAACCAGTTTCATAACTAGTTTGTTAAGAAACAAACTAGTTGTGGGCCAAGATGATTAGCTTACTCTTTTTTTTCCCAGCCCCCCCCCCACCCCGATTAGTTTACTTTTTTTTTTTTTTTTTCTTTTTTGGGTCACACCCGGCAGCGCTCAGGGGTTACTCCTGGCTCTGTACTCAGGAATCACTCCTGGCGGTGCTCGGGGGACCATATGGGATGCTGGGGATCGAACCCCCGGGCCGGCACAGGCTGGCAGCGTGCAAGGCAAGCGCCCTACCTGCTGAGCCATTGCTCCGCCCCCCGATTAGTTTACCTCTTGACTGCTGAATTTCAGGTATTTGTGAGGTATCTTTTTTAGAGGAACATAAGAAGTGAGATCTTTGTAATGCTTCATACGATCTTGAATAAACAATTTCAGAGTATCACCTAGCAACAATATCAAAAAGAAGTGTCTAAAAGTGGTCACATTAGTTGGCCTTCTAGTAACACTTGTCTCCTAGCTAGACTCAAAATTTGGAAGGTCAGTTTTCACTTTCATTGTCTCAATGATTATTGGTTTATTCATGGGTTCTACTTCCATGATATCTAATATTATAAGATAGGATGAATAATTTGGTCTCGTCTTTGGTTTTTGACACAGCTCCAAAAGTCCTTGTCATTTCCCAAGGAATGATGGAAACACTTTTTTTTTCTGATTGTGGTATTTGACCCAATTCCTGACACAGAGCTCCTGTAAACCCCTTGGAATTTCCTGGATGATAAGACTGTGATTTGTTGTAACAAGGCAGTTCTTAGAAGGATCCTGCATGGGGGATGGTCACCAGAAAGACCAAACTGGAATTAGAAACTTGGAACTTTTTAATCCGTTTCTCATCCCCTGGGAGGAGGGGAAGGAAGAGGAGATCTATTATGCCCATATGATACATATATTTATAAAAAATCTCTCAAGAGCTTCTACTCTGGTTAGCAAAACATTGAGGGCTGTGTGCCCAGCAATGGTCGACATATCTCTTCCTCTGTTGGTTTATGAGTATCTTTTCCACTGCTTTTATTATAAATTGATAAATGTAACTCTTTCCCTGAGTTTTGGGAGATGCCATAGCAATTGATAGAACCTAGGGCCCTGTGGCTTATAATCAAATCTGCTACGAATCTGGGTAATGGGGACCTGTGAGTTGTGACTGACATGTGAAGTGGAGATAGATGTGGAGTCTGACGTTATCTCAAGGGGGACAGCGTCAGAGTGAAATTGCAGAACACCCAGACAGTGTCCACCCACGAACCGGATTTTTGTGAGGAGAATTAACTAAACATTTGATTATCAAAGTTGGAAGGATTCCTACTGGTAAACAGTTTGATTTGCCTTTTAATATTCTAGATCCATCATGAACAATGAATGCTCAGTTTGTTTCCAGTTTACCCCAGTTGTGGTAAGCTGAATTATGATCTTGTTCCCCACTGTGTATCTATATCTTAATTCCAATACCCATGGAAGTTTCCATATATAGCAAAAGGGACTTAGCACATGATTAAGGCTCTTGAGATGAGGACCTCAATCATATGGGTTGTCTCTTTTCTTGAGAGATTAGTGTCTTCTCTCAAGAAAAGAGAGAGAAGATAAAATACTTAACTTCTCTGGAGAAAAAGCCATGTGATGATGGAAAAAAAAGATTATATTGATGGGGGCGGAGCGATAGCCCAGCGGGTAGGGCGTTTTGCCTTGCACCGGCCGGCCTGTGCCGGCCCTGGGTTCGATCCCGGCATCCCATATGGTCCCCGAGCAACGCCAGGAGTAATTCCTGAGTGCAGAGCCAGGAGTAACCCCTGAGCATCGCCGGGTGTGACCCAAAAAAAGCAAAAAAAAAAGATTATATTGATGCATTTTACGCTTTGTTTGTTGCTGGGGATAAAACCTAGAGTCTGGTTCATATAAAGTCTGAACTTTTATCACTGAGGTACACCTACCCTGTGATCCACTTTTAATATGGGAAAAAGGGTCCTAAAGCAAGGATCAACCTTTAGAAACTGAAAAAGAGAAGAAAAAGATACTCTCTCCCAAGGATCTAGAAATAGCAAACTCTGCCCTCACCTTAACTTTATTGTATGAAGTAGAATTCAGTCTTTTGACCTCTGAAACCATGAAGTAATAAACTTGTGTTGTTTCAAATAACCCAATTTATGGTCATTTGTTACAGTAGCCATAGGTAACCAGTGTAAAGTTATGCATACAACCTGAAGTGTTGGGACTGGAGAGATAATACAGAGGGTAAATGTTGGCGATTAGTGAAATCTCCTTGCTGAGAAAAATTAAATGTGTATAATTTACAACTGTAGAAATTGAATTTGATAGTTTGCTTTTGAACTTAATGAAAATCAGATTCTGATTTTATTTTGAAGTCATTCATTCGTTTTGTAAGTCATGTAAACTTAGTCCTCTCTAAATTTTTTTCTTGTTTTGCTCTGCTTTTGGTGTCCATACCCAGCTATATTCAGGGCTTAATCTTTGCTCTGTGCTCAAGGTTTATTCCTGGAAGTGCTCAAGGAAGTATTTGTGATGCTGGGGATTGAATCAGTGTGAGCCACTTGTAACACAAGTGTCTTAATCCCTGTACTATCTCTCTAGCCTCTCAACACCTTTGTCAAATATGGGTGCTTCAGTGTTTAAAGTGTTCCTACGTACCTATTTAAGGGTTACAATGTGAACAATCACTATCACTATCACTATCTTCCCGTTGATAATCTATTTGCTAGAGCGGGCACCAGCAATATATCCATATGTCCTGTCTCATGCTAGTAGAACCCAAAGGCATCCGCTTGCTCCAGGAACATAAAGAGCCTCAAACCATTATATTAGGCCATGGGAATGACCTAATATAAATGTTACTGGTATTTGGCATATCAAATACAACACAAGCAGCTTGCCAGGGCTTGCCGTGCAGGTGGCATACTCTTGTAGTCACCTCTAAATAAAGCAATTATTGATGAACCGTGCAGCCGCTAGTGGCCGCGCCAGCTAGGCTGTGATAATCCTGGTCTGCTGGGTGGAGTTGTGAGAAAGAAGTCCGAATATGGAAAATGGCAGCCCCCATGGAGTCGGGGGAGGGTCATCTGGTTTGTTGTGAGGCTCTGCTGGGGTGGCAGGCCAGGGCTAGAACCCACCATGCCTCCCAGGCACCTCATGAGCGGCTGGGCACAGGGAGAGCAAGTAGCAGCTCTGCCCCATGTCTGAGAGTCTCTGTTTCAGCATAATGTGAACAGTATCCCTCTAATAATTCAGAATTCTTATTTGGAAAGAGATGTTCTTAGATTAGAAAGTGGTTGTATGTGATACAAATGACCCAGGGGTCTGAGAGATAGTGAAGTGGGTAGGGCTCTTGCCTCACATGCCGCCAACACAATTAAATCCCTGGTACTCCATATGGCATGCTAGGAATGATCCCTGAGTGCAGAACCAGAAGTAAGCTCTGAGCACCACCACTTAAGTGAGGCTCAACCCTGCAAACACCCCACACCCACCAAAAATACAAAAAATAAGAAAACTAGAAATTAACCTAAAATCTTAATCTTTTATATATCACTTGTATCACTTGTCTTCCCGTTGATCATCGGATTTGCTCGAGCAGGCACCAGTAACAATCTCCATATGTCCTGTCACATGCTAGTGTCACCCAAGGGCATCTGCTCACTCCAGGATCATAGACAGCCTCAAACCATTCCATCAGGTCATGGGAATGAGGTCCATAATTGTTACTGGTATTTGGCATATCAAATATGACACGGGTTGCTTGCCAGGCTCTGTCGTGCAGATGAAATACTCTTGTAGTCACCTCGAATCTCAAGCATTGATTGATGAACTGGGTGGCCTATATATCTTTTATATAAAGGAAGGAAAAGAAAAGAAAAGAAAAGAAAAGAAAAGAAAAGAAAAGAAAAGAAAAGAAAAGAAAAGAAAAGGGAAGAAAAATACCCAACATGGTGGGAAAAATTGGGGGGGAAAACAGCCTAGTAGTCAGAGGCCTAAAGTGAGCCTAAGGGATGACTCTTCAAAAGAAAAAAAGATAAATATACACACTATAAGATAAGCTGAAAGAAGAAATAAGGCTCTCTTTTTTCCTCTTTTGCCATTTCGGCTTCCCTTGGTGTTTTGCTTATCCATCCCCTCCATTCTCTGTTGGGCCTCAGCACGTGGTGGCAGCCATCTTGGCCTACACCTGGCTGGGGCCTAGCTGGGGAACCCAGAGTTCGGAGGTTTTCCCTGCTCTTGGATTGTATATTGGAACCTGTAATAGTAAAGCCCTTTTAAAACTGCATCGGATTCCTGAGTTTTCATCCATTCCTCGCCGGTTTTGGAGGTAGAAGGGAATTCGCTTCCCGGCACTGTTAGGGACCCAGCGGCGCCTCCCCGACACTCACTGATCAGTTTTGTGGCACGAATGGGAAGTATATAGTCAGTGACATCATGAAATAAGCAGCAAGCTGAAGCTCCATGTAGCTTGGAATAGATAAATAAGGAAGTCATTTGAAGACAAACTTTTTTTTTCTTTTTTTGTTATTATACAACCATGAGATACACGATTACAAGGATGTTCACAGTTGGGTCTCTTTCATACAATGTTCCAGCACCCAGCCCTCCACTAGTGCCCCACTCCCACCACCAATGTCCCAACGCCTCCCTCCCACCCAACCTCAGCCTGCCCCTATAGCAAGCACCTTATCTTTCTATCTGGTTTTTTTTTTTGGTCACACCCGGCAATACTCAGGGGTTACTCCTGGCTCTGCACTCAGGAATTACTCCTGGCAGTGCGGGGGACCATATGGGATACCAGGGATCGAACCTGGGCCAGCACAGGCCGGCTGCATGCAAGGCAAATGCCCTACCCGCTGGGCTATCGCTCCGGCCCCTCTATCTGTTTCTGTCTCTGTATTTCTCTCTCTTCTCTTACACTTTGTGACTTGCCTTACAGTTTATGATGCAATTATCTATGTGTATATTCAGTAGTGTCTTGTGTGAGACTATATTTCCTCATTCCCCATCAACTTCTCCAGTTTGTTACAACTACAATGATCATGACAGACATGGAGCAGAGCTGCTACTGGCTCTCACTGTGCTCAGTCGCTCATGAGGTGCCCGGGAGGGATGGCAGGTTCCAGCCCTGGCCCGCCACCCCAGCAGAGCCTCACAACAAGCCAGATGACCCCGGCACTCCATGAGGACCTCCATTTTCCACATCTGGACTTCCTCCTCATCAGAACTCCACCCAGCAGACCAGCCTATCACAGCCCGGCTCTCATGGTTCATCAATAAATGCTGGATTTTGAGATGACTACAAGAGTATGCTACCCGCATGGCAGAGCCTGGCAAGCTACCTGTGTTGTATTTGATATGCCAGATACCAGTAACAATTATAGACCTCATTCCCATGACCTCATGGAATGGTTTGAGGCTCTTTATGTTCCTGAAGCAAGCAGGTGCCCTTTGGGCTCTACTTGCATGAGACAGGACATATGGAGATGTTACTGGTGCCCGCTCGAGCAAATCGATGATGAACAGGAAGACAGTGACAGTGATTAATAATAAATAATAATATTTATTATTATTTCTTAATAAATAATAAATCCTTATTATTTATTATCTGCACCAGGGTGACTTTGAGTATCTTGTTCCCCTATACTGAAAGGTTCACACTTGCGTGCTTGAGAGCAAACTAGTGTGATCCTTCCTATAGTCTTTCGATAGTCTCAACCTAGCCAGGGTGGTAGTCTCCTGGTAAATTCTAACTGTCCCACGCTGGGTGAAGTGGGTATAAAGAGGAGCTGTGCCAATCTAGAAAACATAGAAGTCAGTATATTTATAAGTCAGAAGTTATTCAGTCAAGGTGACTTCTGTAACTGCCACACCCTCTAGCAGTGTTTACATAGAAGAGACATCTCATTAGAATGAACCTTGGCTTAAGAAGATTAATTTGAGTGGGCAAAACAGCAAAGCTACCAAACTAGCTAAACCTGTCATCCAACAAAGAATGACACAGAAAAAGAGGATAAGGCAAAAGAAAATTTTTTCTGAAGGAACTCCTTACTGCTCCCTTCAAACAGAAGCTGAGACAGGAGAAGCTTATTGAGTGTCAGGCTGGGATCTTTATTTATCTATTTATTTATTTATTTATTTATTTATTTATTTATTTATTTATTTATTTATTACGTTTTGGGTCATACCCGGCGACACTCAGGGGTTACTCCTGGCTCTGCACTCAGGAATTACTCGTGGCAGTGCTTGGGGGACCATATGGGATGCTGGGGATCAAACCCAGGCAGGCACAGGCCGGCTGTGTGCAAGGCAAATGCCCTACCCGCTGGGCTATCACTCTGGCCCCAGGCTGGATTTTTGATGGGACCTTCTGACTGGCTGCAGTTCAATGCCTCACTGTTAATCCAAATTATAAAGTCTTTGTTTCCAGAAACAGATCTCTGTAAACTTTTTGATTTCTCCATGGAATAACAAATGACTCCCTTGGCTGAAACATTTATATGGATCATATTAGAAAAATATTCATTAAACTCCCATTGTGGGGCAGGTGGATGTGGCTATCAAAGAGATTTGAGTAGAAGTCCTGGATAATCTTCTCCATTGCCTTTCTGGAAGATGTGATAGATCCATCAGGCGTCGGAGGGCAGTCATCTTGGTCTTATAGTTGGCGAAGGACAGGCGGGAAGTGCGAATGCTTTTCCTGGCTTCTGCTGCATCTTCCAGTATTTCTGATCTTCTGTCTTTGAGGTCTTCTTTTATTGCTTCTCTGCACCTTTTAGCAAGCTTGGACGTTAGCTTTTGGTCTCCTGAGGCTCGTGCATTGCCACGTTGGCGAATGAGCTCAAGAGTTTCTGAAGACAAGCGTCCTTTTGTGTCTTTCTCTCTCTCGGCATTCTTCGCACAATCATGGAGGTGCTGAACCAGTCGGTTGTATTCTTCATCGATGTCATCAATGATGGTATCTTCCCATGTTGCTGCAATGGTGCCAAAGAGTTCCCAGTTGGTGGTCGTTCTGGGAGTTCTCTTCTTAAACTTTGCAGCCTTTTCCCTCCGCTATGCGGGAAGTAGAATTTTGCATGAAGGAGATGGTGGTCCGATCCTGTTTGGAATTTGGGGACGACAGCTACATCCGGTCAGACAAAACCATCAATTGAAGATGATGTGGTAATTTCATTGTGGAACTGTCTGCCCAGGAGATTCCCATGTCCAACGTTTCGCTTCAGCCTTCTGAAATTGTGAGTTCCCATGAATGGTCTTGGTGGACATGATGAACTCAGATAGTCTCTCACCCTGTTTGTTCCATTTTAGGCCATGGGTCCCGATGTGGAGTTCTTCAGCCCATCTTTTCAGTCCTATCTTGGCATTAAACTCACCGACTATGATCTTGTAAAAGGTGTGATCTTTTTTTATAGAACTCCTCCAATTCCATGTAGAATTTCTCAATTTCATCTTCTTTGTATGTGGATGTTGGTGCATAGACAATGAAGATAGAAATTGCTGGCAGTGGGCCACATCTCTTCAAGTGTAATCGTCCCTATTCGGTTTGTTAAGCATTCAAATGAATCAATGTTGACAGCCATGTTCGTGTTGACTAGGACACCATCGCCACCGATGCCTCTTTCATCGCATTTTCCAAGGAACAATTCTTCTCCGGTGTCAAATACAGCATGATGCATCCTCGTCTCAGTCAGACCAAATTCCACAGGAATTCAGTCATACCAAATTCCACAGGATGGATATGTCATTCCCAACATTCTCCCTTCTGAAATCCGACATGCCATCTCGGCCGGTAAAGAAGGGGAACAGCACCAGGCCCAGACAAAGTCAGACCTGAACACCTGAAGAATCTGCCGTCGATACTCATCAATACACTAGCTCGGCTCTTCACATGCTACCTGTCCAAATGCAAGGTGCCCTCCCAATGGAAAACCAGTAGGACAGTTCTACTGTTCAAGAAGGGAGAAATTCACGACATCGGCAACTATTGCCCCATCTGCCGTCATCTACAAGCTGTTTACACGAGTCATCCTGAACAGGATTAGCAGAACACTAGATGAAGGACAACCATGCGAACAAGCAGGTTTCCGGAAAGGATTCAGCACAATCGACCATATCCACACAGTAACTAAGCTCATAGAGGTTTGTAGGGAGTACAAGATGACGCTCTGTCTCACGTTCATTGATTTACAGAAAGCCTTTGATTCTGTGGAGACTGAAGCGTTCATCGAAGCCCTAGCCAAACAGGGCGTTCAAACCCAATACATCAAGATCCTTCGTGAGCTGTATTACGGATTCACCACCAGGATCTCACCATTCTACAAAGAAGTGATCATTGATGTCAAAAGAGGGGTTTGACAGGGTGATACCATTTCACCAAAACTCTTCAGTGCCACCCTCAAAAACATCATGCGACAATTAGAATGGGAAGGAATGGGAGTGAAGATAGATGATCGGCAACTACACCACCTCTGCTTTGCTGATGACATCGTTCATCAAACATTAGCCAAGCTGCACAAATGCTGGCTGACTTTGACCGAGAATGTGAAAAGATAGGTCTACAGCTGAATCTGAAGAAAGCTATGTTTATGAAAAAATAAACTAGTTCCTGAGGCCCCATTCACTCTCAATGGAACAAACATCTCTGAATGCAGCAGTTATGTGTATCTAGGTCGAGAAGTCAACATGATGAATGACCTAAAACCTGAGCTGTGCAGGAGGAAGAGAGCGGCATGGAATGCCTTCAAAGGCATCGAAAAATAGCTAAAAGGACAAAGAACCCTCCGACTCCGGGCACATCTCTTCGACTCCACCGTTCTCCCTACATTAACATACACCTCGGAGGCCTGGGCCCTACGAAAGCAGGATGAGAATGCTATTCCGGTCTCCCAGAGAGCTATGCTTGGAATATCACGTCTCACTCAAGTGAGTGAAGGAATCCGGAGTTCTGACCTCCGCCGCTATTCCAGAATCAGGGACTCTGTCTCGTTTGCCAAGGCTTCGAAAATCAGATGGACTGGACATGTAATGTGATTTGGAGACAACCCGCTGGACTAGAGCTGTTACCGACTGGATCCCACGGGATGTCAAAAATCACGTGGCCGCCCGCCTACAAGATGGTCAGACTTCCTTGTTAAGACCCTGAAGGACGGTTGGAGGCTCTTCATATTCCTGAATCAACCAGATGCCATTGGGCTACATTGGCGCGTGATAGGGTCCAATGGAAATATTACTGGCGCCCGCTCGAGCAAATCAGTGAATAATGGGATTCAAGTGATCAAGTGATCAAACTCCCATTGGGTGTGAATTCACAAACATCTCTTCATTCATTTCATCAGCATGATTCTGCAGAGTTATACAGAAGAGAACTTAAAAAGATACCTGAATTGATTAGGTATCTAATAAGCCCATTCTTGGCTGGGCTATCTAGAGAGGAAAACAGGAAAATAGCTCTATAGAAATGTACAAGGACTCAGAGCTAATTCAAAGCCTCCCAGCAGAGCTGGGAGGAGCTGCAAGCCAAATATAACTTCCAGGAAGGGTTAAATGCCCTTAAGTAATTTCTCTCAGCACCT
>JAJIBD010035604.1:0-27614 GCA_021461705.1 Cryptotis parvus
AGAGCCAAGGTGAGCTCTACTGGTTGTGAATACCTCCAAGTAAAATAAAGTTAGGGACTATAGGAATCTTCTAGATAAAGAAGAAGGTAGGAAAATCTAGTTGTTTGATTTCATATTGGAATGAATGGGATCTCTTATTTTCATTATATTTACATTTTTTGAATGAGGTTGTGGTTTTACAATAATTGTTTTTTATACACATAATTCTAACACCAAGCCCATCACCAGTGTACCCCCTTCCTCTCCCAAGGACCCCAACACGCTCCCCCACGCAAGCCCTCCCCCAACTCAATTGTGTGTTCCTCCATTATGTTGCCTTTGGCCCTTTGTTGCTATTTGTTGTGTGCCTTTAAGTTGACCGAGGCTTGCTTCTGTACCGTGGCCTTACTTGGAAAAGCCCTCATGCCTCATGACCGACTGACAAGCACCAGAATTCTTGGCTTTTCTCACTGGAAAAGCAGCTATTCCACCTTTTCTCAGAAGCAAAGAGAAATTTCCAGCAAGTGCTCTCTCCAGTCCAGAAATCAGTTTTGGAAAATACAGCTGACTTCTCTGGGAAAAACAAAACCAACCTTGTCTTACCCTGGTCATGGAAACCAAGTTGGCACCTCATTATCGCCTTGTTAGCGAGGACAAGCTGCTTTGTGGACAAACCTGGGAGGAAGGGCTGGCCCTGTGTGGGCCCGGTTTTGAGTTAAGCTTTTAATTGCTCTTCTGAAGCTCAGCTACTTAGTGCTACACAAGTAGAAAGAAATCCATCATCAGCTCTTGACCTTACTCCTCTTTCTTTCATATTCTCACCTCCCTCGACAGTTAACACTTCCCCATGCCATGATCTGTGCCTGGGGCTACCCAGGCTGGGCTACAACCAGCACATCCACCCAGAAGAGAAAAGTCTGGCACTACCTTTGACCTTGCCCCAGGCCCACACCCCCAAGATCTAAAACTGCTGGCTATGGGAAGATTGTGACTCTTTAATGACTTCTAGCAAATTCTTGATTTCTCACAGTGGGAAATACAGCTGGAATACTATAGATTCCAAATACAGCTGGAATATACCACACAAATACTCTTACAGCCCCCCAACGATTTTTATCTGCCTTTGAAATGGATTTGCTCTTGTATTTGGGTGTGGGTGTGCCTGATGTTCCAAAACCCACTTCACACAGAGTGAAGAAGTTCTGAAAGAGCCGAGAAGCTGACTCCAGCTCTTCTTGGCTCCTCATAGCCCAACTCCTGGCTGACTTCCCAGTAGTGTGTGAGTGTGACTAGGGTACCCTCATCTCTAAGCTTTAGGTTGTTGCTTTGCAAAATTCGGGTGAAAATTTCTTGATTTCTCTTAGCCCCTGGAACTGATGGCGCAGAGAAGATGAAAACACACTAGCTAAGCACTGCCCAGCGAGTCACCTGCCCTCCACGGCCACCCTTCTCTAGCCCACCTTCTCTAGACCAGAGGATCACAAACGTATTTAGCCTGTATCCCTTTGCCAGAAAAAAATTCAGGAAGTCAACCTTCTGTGATGTCAGCTATGACTTCACGGGATCGATTCAGTGACCTGTGGAGGTGGGGGCTGGGGAAGGGGTATCCCCACCTTGGAAAAGGAGGCGTAAAGCCAACCTAAGCGAAGTTGTCTTCGCAGCAGGAGAAGTGAGCTCACGTCTCTGCCAGCCTCCCTTTTTATCTCGCCTCTGCTTACCTGCCAACCCTGAGCATCTTCTTCATTTATGAATCCTCAGACTTGTTCTGTGTGAAGCCTGTGGCCATAGAAACCCCTGTCCAAGTTCTGACCCCACACATCCATGGCATGTTTATTTCTCCAGATGCACCATCTTGTTATTCCCATTTAAATCTCTTGGGAATTTTAGTTCATCAACATCCCAAACACATTTCCTGATCACACCCACTCTCCGGAATGGAGATTTGCAACTCAGGAACTATGGATTTACAGGGGGAAAGAAAAAGAAAAACCTCTGACAATAGTAACCACAGACCTCAGGCTTTCTGGGATCAGCCTGTCTCCATTTCAGACCATGCATCCTGCTTTTCTGGCCCAGGAAGCACCGTGACCAATCAGAAGCAGTTACAGGAAAGCACTTGTGGCACCCTACAGTGAGGTTCTGGGAGTGTCCATGAAGGCCAGTAACCCCTATTTTAGATTCTTCACTTGGAATTTATTTTATTTAGGCATCAGGGTCTACAAAACTCTTATTAGGAGGGTTTCATACATGAAACATTTGTACACACTATAGCTCCCCAGATTGTTCACTCCCCGTCCCTGGCTTCCCCAGTCCCGCCTCCCCACCCCATAAGCGTCTTCTGAAGACCAGTTCTCAGTTTCTGCTGTCTTTGGGCACTACTGTTACTCCCCTACTGTGATTCTTTATATCCCACATGTGAGAGAGATCATTCTGTGTCTGTCCTTCTCCTCTAACTGCATTTGACATAATACTCTCCAGATCAATTCATCTAGCAGCAGATTTCATGAGTTGGCTATTTCTTAAAGTCAAGTAGTATTCCATTGTGTATGTATAGCATCATTTGGTTGTTTTGTTTTATTTTGGTTGTGGATCACACCTGGCTATGCTCAGCGATGACTCCTGGCTCTATGCTCAAGAATTGTACCATAGTTTAGTTTTTGTTTATTTAATCCAGTCATTTGTTCTTAGACACTTCAGTTGTTTCCACTTTTTGGCTATTGTGCATAATGCGGCAATGAACACAGGATTATGAATGAGTTTTTGGGTCCATGAGGTTGATGCCAAGAATGAAAATCCTAGGTCATCCGAAACCTAGTTTCTAATAATTTTCTAAGGAGCGGCCATATTGTTTTCCAAAAAGACTGAATCAATAGACATTCCCCACCCCGCAGAGAATAAGGTTCCATTTCCCCCCATCCACACCAACACTGGTGGTTTTATTCTTTTGTGATGTGTACTGGTCTCAATGGTGTGAGTTGGTATCTCATTGGTGGTGGTGGTTGTTTTGCCTTTCCCTGATGATAAGTGAAACACAGCATTTAATGTGCCTGTTTGCCATTTGTATATCTTCTTTGAAGAAGTTTCTACTCATCCCTCCTCCCCATTTTAAAGTTTTAATTTTTTTTTGTAGAGTCCTATTAGTGCTTTACACCTTGGAACTCAACCTTTACCATTGAGTGGTGAGCAAATATTTTTCTCCCAGTCTGTGTGTGTGTGTGGGGGGTTGTTTTGGTTACCATTTCCTTTGCAGTGCTGAAGGTTCTTAGTTTGATATAGTTCCATTTGTTGATCATCATTTCAGTTTGCTTTGCCAATTATATTGAATCATTGAAGATACCTTTAGCTTCAATATTATGAAGTGTTCTACATGTTTTCCTCAATGCAGTTTATGAATTTACGTCTGCTATCTTTAATCTGAGATCTTTAATCCATTTCAAATTTTACTTTTGTGCATGGTGCTAGAAAGAAGTTAGAATTCTTTTTTTTTCTTTTTTTAACATGTGACCAACCAGTTTTCAGAGTACCATTTGATGAAGAGGCTTCCCTCGCTCGGTTTCATTTCTTTTTTTCTTTAAGCACTATGGTTTACAATATTGTTCATAATAAAGTTGTTAAAAATATTCAACATGATGCTAAGAAAATTCTAAAGACTCCACAAAAATAGCTCCTTGGAAAAATAAACTTGTATAGTAAAGTGGCAGGCACAAAGCCAATGCACATAAATCCATAGCTTTCCTTTATGCAAATAATGCAGGAGAAGAGAGGAAATTATAAAAACCATACCATTTACAATTGTGCCCTGGAAAATCAAGCACCTGGGTATCAGCTTAACAAGCGGTGAAAGACTTATGCACAAATAAAACCCCTATAAAACTACGAAAAGAGACTGTGACCGGCTGGGAAACAGCGAGAGGCACAGGGCTGAGCTGCTGCCTGCTCAGTCTAGGGCTAGGCTGATGAGGGGTCCTGGAAGGGAGGCAGAACTGGGCTCCCCCTGCCTCCCGGTCAGACCCTCAGGGCCAAAAAACTTCATGCATCACAACTGCAGCCTCTTTCAAGGTTCAGACTCCACAGCTCGGCAGAGCCACACCCGACAGAATAGTCTCCAAGCCCAGGTATGCCGACTGGGTGATGGAATCCACCAGGTTTCCTGGGGGGCTAAAGCTGGGGTGCCCTCTCCCAACTCAATGCTCTCTGGCAAGGCCTGCTGGGCCCGTCCAGAACTGCAACCTCAGGCTGGGACTATACATGGGAATCCCATGAACTCCCCCTGGAGCATGGGCACAGAGCGCTCGCGCATTATCTCAAAACCTAGTATATTCATCTAACTCGTATCCCATCACATTTTTTAAGAAACGAAGTGTGTGGGCACGAGGTGTGGTCTGGGGGACCACCTCGATAATTTCCTATACAGTGGACTCAAATGGCACAATGGAGATTTTAGGATCTACATTGACTTTTGTCTAACACCATGTTCATCGACTGTATTTAGAGAATTAGCTCCAACAACTAATATAGAATGGATTGTTCAAATAGATGTTGAGATAAATGTGAAATAAGTGTTGTCAGTAGTTGTAGTGATGGTGTGTCTGAGATTGTCAGTAGAAAACCACTGTGTTCTGGAAACTCAGAAAGTGAATCCAAGAACAGAAACTGGTCAGACTCCCACACATCTGCCTAGGGAAAAAAAAAAAAAGAAAAGGCATGACCTTATCATTACTGTTCCCTTATATGAGCTGTAAGGATCAACATAATTGATGCTGGCTAAGTGAGCAGGCATTGGGAGGGCGATGGAGGGCAGGAGGGAAATGCAGGTCTCTGGTGGTGGTGGGGGCACACTGGGTGGGGGGATTGGTACTGAATGATGAATCTTTCCAGCAACTGTATTGTGAAAAAGTTTGTACTTTGTAAATCACAGTGTTTAAAATAAATCATAAAAACTATAAAACACGGGTAGCTTGCCAGGCTCTGCCATGTAGGTGGTATACTCTCAGTAGTAGGCTCTTATCTCAAGCATTTACTGATGAAACTCAAAGGGGAAAGATCAGGTTTTCTCTTGGAGAAGAGAAATTTGCTTTCTAGAGAGCAAATTATTCATATACCTTTAATATGAATGAAGATTGGGTGAAAATATATTTGGTACAAATTATGTACACAATTCCAGCTGTTTAGTGGTGAAGCTTGCTTTTTGTCACATACTCTATATGGATCTCAGACCTGGGGAGAAAAACGCCAATTTTTTGTATACTGTGACCTCACCAAATTTAATATGGTTTTTACCATTGACAATAAAGAGGTGAGGTATGGAGAGGAAACAGATACCCAGGGGAGTTTAGTGTTCTGCAATGTTTTATTTTGGTGGGGGGGGGTTTGACCATACCAGTGGTGCCCAAGGGTTATATCTGGCTCTGTGCTCAGGAATGACTCCTGGCTGGGCTTAGGGGACCAAATGTGGTGCCAGGGATTAAACTCAGGTTGGCTCCATGCAGGAAAGCAGTTCAGTTTATCTTCTGTGCTGTCTCTTCAACCCTGAAACAGTTTTGTTAATATTGATTGTTTTAATCGAGTAGGTCTCAAGCAACCTCATTTTATGCTTTGTAACATAGGGAATTCGAACCAGAGCCTCATTCTTACGTGAGTGACATATAATCTACCACTGAGCTACTCCTGGGCCCAGATGTGTTCTTTTAAGCAAGGTGCATGGTCCATTATTCGGATGTCTTAAACATCATAATGAAGTAGAAATCAGAGTGGTGGCGGTTACTTAAAGTTCTGTTACATGGCTATATCACGATTTACTCTGTTTGAGACCTCCCTCCCTGTTATTGAACATTTATAGTTGTCAGCTTTTAAAAATAATGTGACATTATGGCATAGCTTTGGGCTTCAAGCTTAGCCTTTATTTTGGCTCTTTTATTTAAGATAGATGGACAGAATTGAATCTTGGGATCAAACAATATGGCTGTACTAAGTGTATTTCCCCAGAGTTCTTGTAATGGAGGTGCATAAGCTTAGACTAACATTGCTCAACCAGTGACCTTGTGATCCCTTGTGAGCCCTCCAGGATATTTCAAGGGGCCACAGGTAGAAATTGTGTAAGTGGGGTCCATGGCATGAGACTTGAGGGTCAGTATGATCTCAGGAAGGAAAAGTTCAGAGGGGGTGCATGGCCCTGAATAGGTTGAGAAACCCTGACTTAGACGATCATTCACCTCGTGTTCATTCCGCTTCATCTCATCAGCTCTGAGTGCTGTATTTAACAAGTGTAAAACACCGGCGCTATTTTATTAGAAAAAATGTTTGTTTCTAACGGTGTTTAGCTTCCCCTTTGATTATGGGTAAGGTTGAACATTCTGTCAATAATTGTTTTTCTGCTGGACTAGAAAGAGATGAGTCTGTGCAAGTGTTGAATTTTTGCATACTTGCTTTAATGTGGGACGCATGTGGGCAGGGTCTTCTTTAGGGGGATGGGGAGACCATGGACAGCATGTGTGCAGTCAAAAGTCCACCTTTGTGAAAACCAGCTGTACATTGAGATGTTTATCTTCCCGCAGTGCCGCCAAGCTGCTGGACAAGAACCCCTTCTCGGTCGGTAACCCGAACCCTCTGCTTCCTTCGCCCCGCCAGTCTCCAACTGGCACAGCTGCAAGCCCAGCTCACCCTCCACCGCCTGAAGTTGGCACAGACAGCTGTCACCAACAACACTGCAGCCGCCACGGTCCTGAACCAAGTCCTCTCCAAAGTGGCCATGTCCCAGCCTCTCTTCAACCAGCTGAGGCACCGTCCGTAATCAGCGCCCCTCCCAGCCATGCGGGGTGCCCCAACATGCTGCAACCATGCCCAGTGCCCGCTTCCCAGCAAACACAATTGCCTTCTCTTCCCGGGCCAGGCACGCGGCCGGGCCCCTGCGGTGAGCCTTCCCAGCCAGCCCCGGTGCCGTGGTGGTGCACCCTTTCAGTGGCGTCGTGCCTCCCCCATCCTGCCCAGCCCGCGGTCCTCTTGGGCATTGGCAAGACTGCAGCTGACGCCAGCGAGCTCACGGGCTTCTACGAATATGGCAAAGCTAACTTGGGCCAGGCGTATGGCTCAGAGACAGATGGACAGCCCAGCTTCCTGCCAGTCCCGGCCTCTTCCTCAGGCAGGCGTGACTTACGAAGGGCACTATGGCCACTCAGGACAAGGCGGCCAGGCTGCCTTTGCCAAGGACTTCTATGGGCCCAGCTCCCAAGGGGGCTCACACGTGGTGGGCACATTTGCCGCTGAGCAGGCGGGGGCCTGAAGGGCGAGGTGGGGTCCCTGCTGCAGAGCTCCAGTGGCCAATGGGAGGCTGCCCATGGATTCTCCGGCCAGAGCAAGCCTGATCTCCTAGCAGGCCCCAGCCTGTGGCCACCACCCTCCAGCCAACCCTATGAGCTCTATGACCCTGAGGAGCCCACCCTGACAGGACCCCTCCTTCTTTTGGGGTCGGCTGAACAATAGCAAGGCGGGCTTTGGTGGGGCCCGGCCACGGGCCAAGGATGGAGCAGGTCATGCTGCCGGTGGGGCCCTACAGGCGCACGAGCTCAATGACTTCCACGGTGTGGCCCCGCTCCACCTCCCACACGTCTGTAGCATCTGCGACAAGAAGGTGTTTGACCTGAAGGTGAGTTTCTGGCAGCCTGGGGTTACCCACCTTCCAGAATCCATGGTGAAAATCATAAGTGTTAGAAGCCAGTGGAATTTCGGAGCTGATTCTGGACTGCCCCTTGCTGTAAGCTTAGAAGATTCTTGCCCTTATTTAGAGATGAGAAAACTGGTCTGAGAGAGGCTAGGGGACCCCACCTGGGTTAGACAGAGATGAACTCAGTCACCTGAGCCCTTGAGAGGAGGGGTGTCCTCTGTGTTCCCCAGGGAACTGCTGTTCTTGAGAACACCCAGAGTACACAAGGAAATGAAAAGCAGATTTCAGGGGCAAGAGAACCCTTCGCCAGCGGGACCCAGATGAATTAGGACAGTGGGCCTTGGTTTCCATCCTATGAGATGGACCAAGAGCCCCAGGACACCATCACGGAGCTTGGAGGGGTTGCTGGGACCCACTAGGGCCCTCTCTTTCCCTATGTGTTAGTGACACAGCACAAGATCCTAAAGCTTATCATCATTACACTAGGCTTTGTCAGCAGTCAGTCACTGCGGGGTGAGGACGGTCACTACCCTGAGTTCAGAGATGTAAAAGGTCCAAGAGAGGAGAGAGCTGGTCACGGCACATACCTCTATAGGGGCGAGTGGAGGCTCAAACCTGTGCTCCTCCCGGCACTGGGCTCACCGTTCGCGGCTCTCAGCCCCTCCCGCCAGCACTGTCCTTCTGAGCTTGGAAGGAGGGTCACCCCTGCCTGCATGTGCAGATCCGAGCCCCTGTTCTTGCCAGGGGCAGCAGCCCTGGGAGGTGAGGGGAGAAAAATTGTCTCTTGAGCCTTTTCTAAGATTTTTGGCACTGACGGGGCATCCACCTGGCGGATTTCCCCAGTCAGAGAGTGGAGCCTGTGGACTCTGGGGTCAGGGGATGGATGCATGGAGGGGTGAAGGAGGTGTGATGGGTCACCTAGGAGGAAGAGAACCAGTCTCCTGTCCACCATGAGCCTGATGGACTAAGTGGGCACTGAGGGCAAGAAGGGGATAGGGACAGGGACAGAGCTGGGGTGGGGGGGTAGCCTCTCCAGACACTGGATGCTGCTAGGCACCCACAGGGCCGGAAGGTCACCGTCCACCTGCTTTCCATGACCGGTTCTACTTCTTCACCATCTTTTCCTTCTGATCTAGGACTGGGAGCTGCGTGAAAGGAAAACTCCATGCGCAGAAATGCCTGGTCTTCTCAGAAAAGTAAGTGCTGGTCCCTGCATGGCTCTGCAGGCAGGCGGTGATGCCTGCTCCAGGGCACGCTGTCCTCAGTGCTCAGAAGCGGCAGTGGGCACAGCAGCAAAGCCATGTCCCTGATGAGGAGAGGAGAAAGGAAATCAACTTGAGAATTGTATGGCGTCAACAGGTGTCTAGGCCAAGCAGAAAATAGTATCAGGCCAGGAGCAGAAATTGTGTCTTTGTGTCTGTGTGTGCACGTGTTCTGTGTTTTCATATGTGAGCCAGAACTTTGTGTGTGTGTGGGGGGGAAGGATGGTGAGGGGGTGGCTTTCACTCTCGTGGTCTTCATGCTTCCAACATTCAATTCAAGTGATTCATGTTTCTTAGTCTTATTTGCTCCTTGAGATATTAGTATAATATTTAGAAAAGATTCAGCTTTTTAATAGCAGACTTAGTTCATCACATCTCAGTTTTCAAAGAAAGTTATATATATATATATATATATAGCTATGTAGAATATTAATGATTTTTTAAATGGATCTGGAAAAAGCTTAATTATAAAATTAGGTATTCAGGAGGGCAGGAGAGAAAGCTCAGAGTCTTAAGCACATGTTTTGAATATGGCGGCCTGGGTCTGACCCCATCACTGCATGGTCCCCCTTGAGCACTGCCAGGAGTGACTCAAGAACACAGAGCCATAAATAGCCTCTGAGGACCGCTGGGTATGGCCCCCAAAGCGAAGTACTGAGGAAGGCTCTGCTGAGAACACGGCAGGGTCCCTGGAAAGAACAGAGAAGGTCAGGTGAACATGGGGTCCCAGCAAAGAAAAGGCGAGTGTGGCGACCCAGTGCTGGCCTGGGGACACTCAGCAATGCCAGTAGGGACTGAGCTATTTGGTGTCCTCAGCGGGGTGGCCCAGAGCAGAGCTCCAGGGGAGGCATAAGGGTGGAACCCTTGCTCCAGAGCTCAGCTTGCTGTGAGAATGTTTGTCTTGGCTTTGGAGAGTAGAGCGAAGTTCTGATGTGTCCTGGTTCCCTGGCTGCTGGGCTGAGCACAGAGGGGGCAAAGCAAGGCAGACCCCAGAGGCCTGTGCTCCAGGGGCTGCTGTCATCCACAACAAAGAGATGGGGGGGCTCAGGGGTCCACAAAGGGAGCACTTTCAGAAGGCTTCCCTTTCTTGTTCACAACAGCCAACAGGTACAAGCAATCCCAGTGTCCATGGGCATACCCATCAGGGAAGAAAATGAGGTACATACACACAGTGGAACATTATTCAGCCTTACAAAGAAAGGACTTTATGACACCTGCTACAACATGGGTGAACCATGAGGACATGATGCTGAGTGAAATAAGCCATCACTAAAGGACAAATGGCATGGGATGCCACTTTCATGAGGTACTAGGGTGGTGATGCTTACAGTGACAGAGTAGGATGGTGCTGGGTAGGGCATGACACCGTGGGAGGCCAGTGTTTCACTTGCAGTTCTGCAAGATGGCTGTCGGTGATGGTTGCAGAATCATGTGACTGTGATTGGTGCCACTGAATGGTCCAAGTAACAATGGTTAAGATGGTCAGTTACATATTATGTGGTCTTACCACAATTGTAAAAGGGTCTCTTATTTATGGCTTCCCTCACCATTTTTTTCTTAAAATTTACTTTAAGACTTGTCATTTTGACTATTGGAAAGTAGATAATTCAGTAGCATTTAATACATTCACAAGGTGGCACAATCATTACCACTGTCTAGTTCCAGAACATGTTTATTACCCCTCCAGATCCATCATCACTCACTCCTCATATTCTCTCTGTCTCTGTCTCTGTCTCTCTCTCTCTCGCACATTTTGTGTCAGTGGGATCGTGAAACACATGAATTTTTACGTATGGCCTTTTTGACAGGCTTCTTTCTTTCACTTAGCCTATTTCTAAGGTTCATCCACCTTGTAGCAATATGACCTCTTCATGGCTGAATAATATTCCAGGACCTGTATTTACCACATTTGTTGCATCCTTACATCATTTGATCTATGTTTGGGTTGTTTTATTCAGTTAGGGAGAATAGTGCTGCTGTAAACATTCACATGGAAATTTTTATTGAAAGCGTCTCTGCTATTTTGAATCTGTGCCTAGCAGTGCCATTTATGGGTGTATGGCAAATTCTGTGTTCGACTTACGAAGGCTATGGTTCCCTTTCCCACCCTCTGCAGCGCTGGTGTCCATGTTTGCTGGGCTCTGCTGATGGACCACTGTGCACCTCTCCCAACAGCGCGTTGTGTATAACCCAGCGGGACCGAGGGTAAGTCCCCGCAGGCCTCTCAGAGGGTTCACTGTCTGTCGTTATAACAATACACTCCTGCTGTGTCTCTAAAGCCAGCAGGTCCAAGTCATTCAAAGTGTTGGACCTACTGTCCAGGCACTCCAATTTTTTCCAACTTATTGTAAATATTAAAGCTCTGCTGGGCAGGTGAGGGTGGGCAGGAGGCAGGCAGCTCAGGGTCATAAGGTCCTGCTCTGCCCGTCCAGGCCCCTGGGTTTGATCCCCAGAACAGCGTGGGCCCTGGAGCACACTCCCGAGCAGTGCTTGGGGCTCCTGCAGCTCAGATTTTCAGAATGCTTTGCTCGTTCGCAGCAGCCTAGAGGTGTAGACTTGCCAGTCACTGGTGAATATGGTCAGAGAATTATTCTCTCGTCCTCCCACTTATGTTTTAACCATGCCTTTTGGAGGCCAAGTGCATGACTAGACTTTCATGCCCTCTGTGCAATTTTCCTTTAGAATATGCCTCCAGTCTGGGGACCTCATGTGGCAGTTCCAGCCCGGCCATTTGCTCCAGTCCAACCCTGTGTTGCCGTCGGCTTCCCGGGGACAAATGTGAGTACAGAAGCCACTTCTCTGTGACCAGTGTCAATGTCGAAGCATTTGTGCCACCTTCAGTGCCTAGTGTGGGTGGTAGCAAAGATTGGGCTCAGCTGATGCAAATGCAACAGGAAAAAGGGCAGGAAAACAGCTCATTGGCTCAGCAAATGAAAAACCTGCGGGGAGAAGGCACTCAGTTCCTGAAAGTCAAAGCGCTCCTATATTTTCAGCCTCAGACCATGCTTAGGGGGAAAAGTTTTTACACTTTCCTGTGTATTTTGGAAGATGAGACAGCATCTCCCTGTCTCATCTGAGTTCATCTGAGAATGAACTCAGATATCTAGAGGATGTTCCCTGACTCATCAGGGAAGGAAGGCTCTGGACTAGTTTGATCTTAGAGGGATTTTTGTTTGTTTTGTTTGGGGGCCTCTCCTGGTGATGCCCAGGACTGTCCACAACCCATAGTTGCCCTAGGGGGTCACTCCCAGCTTCTCAGGGAACCATGCAGTGCTGGGAACTGAACCAGGCCTCTACAGCAAAGCTGCACACCAGATCTTGGCCCCGAGGATATCTAAAGGACAGGACAAAGTTCACCCCACCAGTTCCTACCTCAATGGCCAGATGTTTGCATCCTTCTACAGGAAGAGACTTCATCTGCTTTGAGTTGGGAAGGGAAGTGTCCACACCCAGAGGTGTGCTGTGCTGGGGATGGAATGGGGGGTCAGCCACATACAAGGCAAACACTGCTCTCGGTACTGTCTCTGTCCCAGAAGGAGAATCTGTGCTCCTTTAAATAGCAGGCACTAGTCCCGTGGGTAAGGTGCTTACCTTGCACGCAGCCAACCCTGTTCAATCCTGAGTATGATCATCCCTTAGGAATGATCCTGAATAGAGTCTGAAGTATCACTTCACTTGTATCCCTTGTCTTCCGTTGTTCATCAATTTGCTCTGGCTGGTGCCAGTACATCTTCATTAGTTGGGAAAGAGGTCCATTATTGTTACTGTTTTGGCTATATTGAACACACTATGGGTAGCTTGACAGGCTCTTCTGTGGCTCTGGATTTATCCCAGGGGCCCAGTCTGCTGTAAGGCTAAAAACATTCGTCTCCTT
Organism: Cryptotis parvus; assembly: GCA_021461705.1. NCBI lineage: Eukaryota > Metazoa > Chordata > Mammalia > Eulipotyphla > Soricidae > Cryptotis > Cryptotis parvus. The sequence continues at coordinate 12,776 of JAJIBD010035604.1, forward strand.
CCTTTTCTCCTCCTCAGTGGATAGAGTAATTTGTAACAGGACAGGTCTTCAGGTCCATTGAGTACAGAGCAGGCTCTCTCAAGCAGACCTCTGTGTAAACTAGTGCAGTGGCATGAGAGCCTGAACCAACCATAACTGAAAAACTGCTTGAGTCTTCACGTTGACAACTGAAAGGTTAAAAACTCTGAAGGGGATTCAGTTACATGGACTTCCCCCACAATATTGTGATAATTACCTTCAAGAACTCAACTGATATCCCCAAGTAAGGACCAATGAAAGTCCCCTACTGCTCTGGAAGAAAAGGAAACAGGAGTCTGGAGTAAGCCCTGAATCTACCTAGGTGTCAACCAAAAAATAAGCAAAAATAAATAACTATGAGATGACTGCATGGGAGAGATGATTGGTTGCCTTCCTGCCTATCAATCCTGAGCTCAGAAGATAAGTCACAGTGACTCCCTGTTCCCAAGGGTGCTTTGAGAGACTCTCTGAGGACGTGGTCAACTCCCCACTTGCTCAGACATTCCTATTGTTTTCTGCATTAAAAATGTATCTTTCTACTGTACATGAAGCAGAAAAGAAGCATTTGATATATGTATGCACTGACCCCGCCACCAGTCCTGAGCCCAGAAGACTTCCAGTGCATTTTCTTCCACAAGTTCTTTGTTCCTGCCCTGGGCGGGCCATGTCTATTAGATTCCACATACAGCCATGTTTGCGAAACTCTTCTATTGGAGTGAAACCAGGAACAATCGGATTCCGCCTTCAGAAGATAACTATAGTTGGCAGAGCAAAGCACAACTTGCTATTTTCAAAGTTCCCTGATTTTAAAGCCAGAGCACAAAGAGATGCTGGATTCCAAAAAATGAGCCTCCAGAAAACAGCTGGTGCTACAAAATCTCCGAAGCGCACCAATGCCTGGAACCCATTTCCTACCACTGGCCCCATGCAGGCTGGGCTGATTGGAAGCTGCTCTTGGCTTTGTGCAGAGTGCCAGCCTGTCATTTCCGTGTTAGTTTTGGACAGAGATGGGTCCCAGACAGTTGGTGAGCAGCATTAGCTGGTGTGTGTATGACCAGCTCCTTCTCTCACCTACTACCCAGGACCCCAGGGAGGAGCACTCACGGTCACTAAGGCAGCCACTTTCAGACAAGCAGAGCACTTGATCCTTGGCTGCCTACGTCACATCCTCATAAACAGAGTTGTCAGGTTTCTGAGGGGCCTTTGCAGGCTGTAAATAGTTCCCCTGCTGACTGCTCCCCAGAACACAGCCTGGCCATTCCCTGAGCCGCCTGGGGAGTTTATTTCTTATTGGGCCTTGGAGGGGCCGCCCTGGTCCATATTTCTGATGGGTTCTTTCTCACCTGGACCTGTACCCAGAGCAGTTGCATGATTGAAAATGAAGCAATGGGAGATATGGATGTTTTGGGTGGTCAGAGGTATCAGGCGGGACTTGCCTTCAGAATTCTGAGTGCTTCTAGAGCAATCTGTCTCTCCCCCATGACCTTCCAGGTGGGTCGAAGGCTCAGCATACTTAGATCTCTTGGCTTCCAGAGGGAAGGGGGCAGTAAGTTACTGAAGATGTGGCGAAACTTCTTTCCTGCACTTGAGCTTTTAAAACATCCTATTCCCAAGGAATCATCTTGTGCATTTTCAGAAACAAAGAGGGGAAATAGGACACCTGTATGGGCTTTCTGGTATCTTGTTAAAGCTTTAATTACTGGGGCCAGAGAGATAATATAGGGGCTAAGGTGTATATCATGCATGTGGCCAACTCTGGTTTGATGCTTAGGGTTAGCCTCGTGCCACCCACCAGCATTGTTAGGGGCAGCCCTGGAGTGAGCTGAGGTGACCGGGTAAGCCTCAGTTCCACAGGATCTCAATGGCCTCTTCGGGCCCCCCCATTGAGCCACAAACATGGTTGGCCTAGAATTACTGGGAGCTGCATTCTCCAACCCCATCTTAGTTACTGGTTCTAATATATAGTCAGATACTACTCAGACAGTAACAAGAATATAAGCAATTTGAAACCCTACCCTGTAGAAAATTGAAGGTAAATGTCTTTTGCTGCAACAACCCAGTTCTAGCTAATATAATTGTGTATGTTTAGTTACTGAATTACCAGGCGTAATATTTTTAAGCATCAGAAAATGCCAGGTATCAGCTGTAAAACTTGTTTTTTTTCTTTATTTGACATAAGCACTTGATACATGGTTTAATTGATAGCTTGATTTTTTCAGCACAAAACCCAGCTCCTTAGAGAGTAAGTGTGGTAGGTAAGATGTTTATCTTGCCACACTGCTCACCCAGATTCAATCCCTGGAACCCCATATGGTCCTCTAAGGCTGAATGTGATCCCTAGGCACCTCCAGGTGTGACCCAAAAAAAAAGTGAAACCAAAGCAAAACTCAGTTCATGTAGTAACACCGTTTGTTGGTATGCATTTACTGTAATTTATCATGTTGGAGATCGCTCGGTTTTCAGTGAGAGCAGAGTTGCAATCATAATTCTCTATTAATTGACCATGAATGAATTACTGTTCCCAAGCACCAGTTTCCCTATACCCAATGGTGGGTGTGGGCTTGCTGACTTCCCAGTTTTTTAATTATTTTTTAAATATTTTATTATACCACTGTGAGATATACCATTGCAAGATTTCATATTTGAGTTTTGGTCATACAGTGTTCCAGCCTCCATCCCTCCACCAGTGCCCATTTCCCACCACCAATGTCCCCGATTCCCTCCACACTCCTAGCCTGCCTCTATGGCAGGTTCTTTATCTCTTTCTCTCTCTCTCTTTTTCTCTTTTCCTTCCCTTCCACATTGTGGATTACAATACATACATTAAGAGGTTGTCATGTGTATCTTTTTGCCTGTATTTAATGCTCAGTTCTTGTGTTTAGTATTAGCACTTCCAACAATTATTAGCACACTGTTCCCTTCTCTGTCTTACCTAGCGTCACCCCACACATTTGTGATAATTTCCACCTTTGATAAGACCTCCTGATCCATGTTTCACCTGACCTTGGATATTGATATCATAATACGTACATATTTCTATTTATGTCATGCAAATAAATGCCGTCATTCTATATCTGTCTTTCCAAATTCCCAGTTTTAAGATTTTGTGATTCTCAAGTTTATATGGTAAAGTTTTTGGCCAAGTGAGCTGCCTGAAACCAGAAGCTAGTCTGGCACCAACAGAATTATATTTACTCCAAGTCAAATCTAATGTGCTTGATAAAATATCTGAAGGTGTAATTGAAGACATCTGTGTCTGTTCTCCAAGTTACACCAAGATCCATTGCTTAGAAACCCACGCCCACTAGCAGTTCACATAATATGTTCAAAATCGGCAGCATGAAATAAACATTTGACAATATCTGTCTACAAAACCAGGCCCAAAGACTCTGCCCTATAGTTTTAGATTACAACAAAGCAGACCTGACTGGGAGCAATGGTTCACTGAAGAGGGACTCTGCAGTCAGCATGCGGAGCTCAAGGGATGATTTTCTTTCTTTCTCTTTTTGGCTTTGGGTCATAATAGCATAGCAGTGCTCAGGGGCTCCTCCCACTGTAGAGAGACTCATAGACATGGGACAGAGCTGCTACTGGCTCTCCCTGTGCCCAGCCACTCACGAGGCGCCAGGGAGGGATGGCAGGTTCTAGCCCTGGCCCACCACCCCAGCAGAGCCTCACAATGAACCAGACGACCCCCCCAGAGGGCCTCCATTTTCCACATCGGACTTCCTCCTCATCAGAACTCCACTCAGCAGACCAGCCTATCACAGCCTGGCTCACGAGATCCACCCTGCAGCAGTCTTTTTTTTAAATCCGCCCAGGTATGCTGATCCAGAGACTCACAGACATGGGGCAGAGCTGCTACTGGCTCTCCCTGTGCCCAGCCGCTCACAGGCACCCGGGAGGGATGGTAGTTTCTATGCCTTAGCCACCCCAGCAGAGCCTTGCATAAGCCCAGACGACCCCACTCCATGAGGGCCTCCATTTTCCACATCCGGACTTCCTCCTCGTCAGAACTCCACACAGCAGACCAGCCTATCACAGCCCGCCTTGCGCGGCGCAAGCGGCTCCATGGTTCATCAATAAATGCTGGATTTAGAGATAACTACAAGAGTATACCCCCACAGCAGAGCCTGGCAAGCTACCGTGTTGTATTTGATATGCAAATACCAGTAACAATTATAGACCTCATTCCCATGACCTGATGGAATGGTTTTGAGGCTCTTTATGTTCCTGGAGCAAGCAGGTGCCCTTGGGCTCTACTTGCATGAGACAGGACATATGGAGATGTTACTGGTGCCCCCTCGAGCAAATCGATGATGAACAGGAAGACAGTGATACAGTGATTTTCTTTTTGGCTTTGGGTCATAATAGCATAGCAGTGCTCAGGGGCTCCTCCACCTTGCTCCTCCCAGGGTTCCTTGGAAGACAAGTTGGTGGGGAGTTAAATTCATGCCTTCTGTGTGTAAAGCATGCACTCCTGCCCTTTGAGCTACTTGGAGAAACTCACTCTCTAGCCTTTTTGCATTGTTCACACTTTTATGCCTCCTCTGTGAGTTCCCTGAAAGGGGGGTACTTTTGTTATGTGTTCTTTGTTTTATTTTTGGCTTAGGGCCATACCTGGCAGTATTCATGGATCACTCCTGGTGGTGTTTGGGGGCCATATAGGATGTCGGAGACCCCCCTGCAGGCCAACTACCTGCAAGAGCAAACACCCTCTCCACTGTACTATCTCTCTGACCCCAGAGCAGGTTCTTTGAAGTCATCTTTGAGAATTGTTCCCACCTCACTCCAAAGGTCCTCTCGAGGTCTCAGAATATCTTGCTCCTTTCACATTCCGTCTGTCCATACAACATTTCAGGGCAAGTAGAAGTCTGGGACCCAACCCTGTGAACTAAGGCGCAGCTGCTCGCGGTGAGTGAGTTGACTTCAGCATGAGAAAGTGTCAGTCCTGAGTACAGTGGGTCTTTCCAGGTCAGTGCTGGCCTGTAGTAGCCTGAAACTCCTCCTGGCTAGGAAAGAATAAGTACCCCTTTAGGTTGTAGGAAGTAGGGCTTCAGTTTCACCTCAAGCAGCTTAACTCCTAGAACTTTGACCCAGGACTGGATCGTCTCAAATGCATCTGGGTCATGTGCTTTGAACTTAGAGATAGCTTTGGGTGAGACGTTTATGGAGCCCATCAGCACTCCCACCAGCAGTTCAGGTTGGCGGGATGTTATGATTCTGCCTAAATTTATCTGCTCTTGGGTCCCCAGTACATATCTTTCAAAATTTACTTAAGGTCATTTTTAATACAACTTTTCATTTTAATTTAATCAGACTTACAGAACAGTTGCAGAGAAAAATGTAAAAAGCCTATATATACTGGGGCGCAGAGAAGATAGTATGGTGGGTAGGGGTGCTTCTCTTTCACCACAGCCCCTTAGGTTCAATCCCTGTCCCGACAGATGGTCTCCTGAGGGACACCAGCCGGGAGATCTGAGCACCCTCGCTGTGCCTTCCCAGAAAATCAAAGGAACCTTTTTCCCAGGTCCACTACCCATGTGACTGGTGACCCATTATTTTATCATTTTCTGTGCACGTCTCTATCATCTTTTTTTTAATGTGTAGTTTTGGAGCTTCCAAAACTTGCTCAGAAGACACCCCAGGAGATTCTTTTCAGCCAGTTGTGACCAACCAGACCAATGATTCAATGCAAAGGCCAGAGTTGCCTTTTGGGTCCTGCAGTGCCGTAAAATTACCTGAAGCCAGGTGAATCTCAGAGAGTTTCCGTGGCCGCACCTAACGGTGGTCAGCAGCCTTTGGGGCTACGATGCTCAGAGGCCCCTAATGGTGCGGGGGAGGCTGGACCCGTCACTGCATCAAGGCACGTGCCATGGCACCAGTACTGACCCTCGGTCCCTCCACTCTCACATTGTCACTCTTCTGTGCTTGTTTCTTCTGGACCTGTTGGAGTTCTCACCACTAATGCCATCAAGCTTGACCTTCTTCAGATATGCGCATATCTTTCTCTTACACAATCATAGTGAGACTTTCTGGTCCAGGACCAACGCATGACATCCTTAGGTGCTGGTTTATTTGTAGGCACCTCTTAGATGCCAGAGTTTAGCACCAGGGCACTCCACGCTCTGCAGTGCTTTTGTCTTCTAAACCTGTAGTTTCCAACCTTTCATGCCTGTGGACTGTTACTGAAAGCGCCCCCCGTAGCACCCTGTGCAATCCATATTTAATTTTTCCTTTTACAAACAAATCAGCTCAGGTTGAGAAGAAACTCAGTGACTTAGCCCGTTTTAGTCACTAAGGTGCGAGGCCTAGATCCAGGTGGGCCTGCATCCCTTGCGGTGACCCTCAGGCACACACCAGCCAGGTTACGTACCTAAGAGGCACCAGGTCAGTGTCCTGAGTTCATCTCAAGCCTTTCCAGCCCTGTGGAAACAGAGACCCTCATGGAAGAGCAGCCCCCATCAACCAGGGGCTCTGCCGTAGCTTAACCATCTGCCCAGCCCAATGCAGACAGGCGCTGAATCTACTTGTGACTGAATGGACAGTCACCAGAGGAAAGCGATAGCTGTACTGTGTCTCCCGGGACATAGAGTGGGAAAGACACGAGCTCCCTGTTCATACCCCATGCAGCCGAGGAGGTTAGGACCTGGTTCAACCTAGCGGGAGCTTCTGTGGAGTGCAATTGTAGAGCCACATAAATATGGCAAATCTAGAAAGGACTAAGGTAGAGACTTAGGACTGGAGAGGCAGAGTAGACACTTACTTTGCATACTGATGCTGCTTCTGGGACCCCTGGTTTAAATCCCTGGTACCGCACACCCTGAGCACTTCGGGTACTCCGGCTTATAGAATCGGAATAGCCCCAGAGCCCTGCCCAGTGGGACCCCAAACTATTCTCACTCCCCTCTACCTCCCAAAAGTATAGACTCTCCTCATTCCAGTCATTGGGAAATGAAAGGCCAGGAAACATTATTACTTTGTCCACCACTCCCATGGCCCTGATCCAGGGGGCTGACTCAACTCAATCCTGTATCTTCCAGGCTCCCCTTCCCCTATACTAGGAGGCCCCAAACTTTTTATAGCCTCAACCCCATGTTATCATTTACTCTTACCTCAAGCAGCCATTCATTGTCTTCCATGTTTGGAGGAAAGTCCTAAACCCAGGATCCTTATAAAATATTAAGTAACTGAGTGACCCTTTATTCATCAAGGAATACACAGATGCTAATCAACCTACTCAGCCTATGTCCAATCAGCACCCTGTTGATAAATCAAGAGGATAAATTCAACTTAGGTTTTAAAATATCAAAAATAATAATGATCCTCCCTTGATATTTTGTTGCCTTCAAGACTCTTAAGGACCAGTTAAAGAGCAGGACTAGGAGTTGGGCGCGGAGCCACATGGCTCTCTCAGGGGCACTAGAGATGCGCTCTCTGTTCCCCTGTACAGGATTTTGTCTAGATACAAGCGAGAAACTGCATTCTGCTTCGCCTTCTCGCATGCCTCCGCCTCCCTCATGATTTTGGTCTCCACAGGGCATCAGGATAATAAAGCCACATTTAGATAGCTTCAAGAACAGGACAACTTGGGAGCAGATAAGAGCTCAAGTCAACAATCCACACCTTCTGCGAATCAAATAAGACTTTGAGTCTAATTGATTTACATCGAAAAGACACCTTAGACCAGTGACTAAAATATGGTATAGAGCTAAACTGTCCCACATCAAATATCAAAGGCACCATATATCACTTGTCTTCCTTGTTCATCGATTTGCTTTCGGCAGGCACCAGTAGCGTCCATCAGTTGAGAAGTGGTCCATGTGTTACTGTTTTTGGCATGTCGAATACGCCATGGGTTGCTTACCAGGCTCTATCGTGGCTCTGGGTTCATCCCAGGGGTCTAGTCTTTTTCTATGTCAGACCATCAACCATCCAGGGCCCAAGGGGTGGAGTCCTGGGTATAAACAAACCTATCTCCTGTCTGCCACCCAACACTTAAAAAAAAAAAAGTTCCTAACTAGAAACCACAGAACTAAAGTCAGACACAGCGAAAACCTCATAGGTATTATAAAATGGGAGCCAATAAAACCCAACCTTATTTCTGATTATTATTTTGATTGAAAAATCACACCCTGAGAATGTGTTTTTAAATGTGACGGGTCTTCCTTGAGTGCCTTTCTGCATGGATCCATCTATTGATGGCTGCCGTGAGGTGTTTACTCACAGGCCTGTTTTGCTTCCAGCACAGCTTGGCTGCTCACACTCAGGTGAAGCCTCTACAGCTGCTGTTTCCATCTAGAGCAGACAAAGAGGCCTTGGCCCTTTCCCCCACCCCCTAAGCAACTGGACCGACCAGAGTGCAGATGGACCCAGATCTCCCCTTCTCTGCTGTCCTGCAAGTAACGCTGATGTCTGCCCATCACCAGCAGAGCATGGTGCAGGAATGTACCTACTAACAGGAGTGCCCGCCTCAGCCCTCTCACATGCCCTCCTTTCTTGAGAAAGCCCAACTGGGTTCACTTCTCTAAGCAGTTTAGTTCTTTCTAGATTTTGCCTCCCATTGGCACGCCCTCATGAGCAGCAAAGGCCTCCCTCTTAACTGTTGCCCTGGAGAAGGACAGATTTGAAGGCTTCCATCTTAAAGAATGCTTGATTTGATTCAGAGAGGAAGGGGATGCTCTGGAAACTGCCTGGCCTTCTCAAAAGTTTTGTTCCTCTTTGGGAAAACTCTTGGGCCTCTCAACTGCATGGAGGGATCTGAGAGAGAAACTGAGTTTCTCAGTGCAGAGCTAAACATTTACAGAGATTTTGCTGACTCTCCTCTACCCAGAGGAGCCAGCTAAGGAACTTGCCTTGTGCACTACTGACTCTGGTTCAATCCTGGCACCACTTATGGTTCTGAAACCCTCCCTCAGAAGGACCACTGAATTTCTAAGTAGAGCACAGTGAGTGTGGACCGAACAAATATGAACAAAATTCTTAGATTAATAATGAAAACCCTATAGACCAAGCTTGATCCCAAGAAAATATTTCCAAAGGATTCAACACATCAAACAAATATTTGTGACTGAAAATCAGATAGAAACCAGCAGACACCACACAAATAAAATTTAATCCCATGAGTATTAGCCCATGTTAAGACTGGGACCTCTCACTTTCCATTCTAGTGCCTTAGATATCTTGGGCCTGTCATATGTAATTAGATGTCAAAGTTACTGTATCATAGGAGAAGATGGTTATACGAATGGAGGGTTATATTTTGGTGGATTTCAGGTTTTGAAGTTGTGTCCCTTCTCTATCACTTTGATTTTTATGGTAACAATACCAGACCCTTCCAGAGACTGACTGATTAATACCTGAACCAAACAGATAAACTTCTTTCCTCTAGAATTTAGGCCAGACCCAGATCTTGGCTTCCAAACTGCTCCTTGAGATGCCTTTGTGATGGCCTAATGGGGAGAAGGCAGAGTGCCCAACCTAAAGGGTCACTTGAGCAGCTCTGTTATGTAGAACCTGTTGGTCTGGTGAACAAACTTTAATTATTAGTCAAGGACTCCCAAGGCTAACAAAGTTTAAAAAGTCTAAAACCATTTTGCTGTGAATGTCCATGTATATGTTCACTGGAAATCTTTTATAGATTTTATTTAATTTATATTTAAAATGATACATCAACCAATATAAGGGTGGTATATGAAAAAGTTAAACCCATTTCTTCCATTACTTGCTTTCAGTTGTGAAACCAGTATTGAGGGTTGGGATCGTGTGTGCCGTCACCTCCGTGCTGATGGCCGTTAAATTGTTTTCTTTATTAAAATGCCATTCATGCAGAACAGTAGAAGATAGTAGAATTAGTCCTATGCGCATCCATACAGACTTTATCGTTCATTACAGTCATTGGAACTTTCCAGCACTCATCTCTTTCTCTTCTAGTTCAGTTTCTTTTGCAAAAATGGCATGGCACTTATTGCTCGATTACCTGATTTTCACTTAATCTTTAAGATGATTCAGCATCTGACTACTCTCCTTGTAATATGTTATTTTCCTTTGTTTGCAGAGTCTTACCAAGACATTACTCTACTTTGAACATTCCAACTATTTAAAAAATTTTTTTGCTGACAGCTACATAATAGTCCAATGTTTGATATACCATAGTTTCTTCATCCAGTTATCTGTTCTCGGGCACTCAGGTTGTTTCCAGATTCACAGCTATTGTAGATAGTGCTGCTATGAACATAGAAGTGCTGTGTGTTTTGGCCTTCAAAGTATATTCCCAGGAGTGGTATTGCTGGGTCAAATGGGAGCTCAATTCTAGTTTTTGGAATAATATTCATATTGTTTTTCCAAAATAGCCTACAAATGGATAGGCATGGAAATTATCATGCTGAGGAGCAATTAGTCAGAAGGAAAAGGGCAGACATAGAATGACTGCATTCATCTGTGGCATATAAAAAATATAGAACTAATATCAAGGGGCTAGGCAAAATAGGATCCAGAAGGAACTATCAAGGAGGTTGGAATCTACCCACTGAATTTAATGTGTGCGTAGATATTAGGCAAGATAGCAGCAGGGATCAGTCTTCAATAATAGTTGAAAATGGTAATCTAGAACTGAGTATTGAAAGTAGATAGGGGTATGCATAATAACGCCTCAATATATGTTTTACCAAACCACAGTGTGCAAAGAAAAAGAAACAGAGAAGTGCCTGATAGTTATTGGCGGGGGGCTAGGGGAGAAGCAGGACATTGGTGGTGGGAAATGGGCACTGGTGGAGGGATGGGTGCTGCAACACTGTATGACTGAAATGTGACCATGTAAACTTTGTAATTGTCTAACCACTGGTGATATAATAAAAAATATAAAAATTAAAATATTTGGCTAGATCTAAATAGGCTGCAATAAATGTCATTGTACATAGTCATATAAATGCTAGTGAACTTATTTCTGTGCAATAATAATAAGCTTAAAGCTGTAATGGTGGGATTATGGACTGTGTCTTCTAACTATTGCTGAAGTATATTCTCAAAATATTTTGAAGTACATACTATCTCCTGTGTGTGTAGGCGTCCCCCATTCCCACATTTTAGTAGCCCTGGTTAGTACTGACTCCTCCTTTAAAATGTTACAAATCTTTTCTTAAAGACATAGCAGAAAATCAGTATGGGTGGATTAACTGAGTGGTGATTTTGCAAATTACAGTTTTGCAGTCCTTAGTTTGGGCACAAGAGGACAAGTCTTCAGAGTCAAGTCATTGCTCTTTGTTTTCATCCAGTTTTGCTGGCTGGAAAGCAGGTGCTGGCAGCGTGGTTCCTTATCTGCAATCTCCTGAAGGAAGTTGCACTGAGAATGATGTCATCAACCTGGGACTGCCCTTTGGGAAGGTCACTAATTACATACATATGAAATCTACCCAACAGGTGAGTCTACACCCTTCCCTCCTCATTTCCCTTTCCCTTCCCTTCCTTCCCTTCTTCCCTTCAACCCTTCCTTCCACATCCCTTCCCTTCCTTCCTTCCCTTCCCCTTCCTTCCTTCCTTCCCTTCCTTCCCTTCCTTCCTTCCCTTCCTTCCCCTTCCCTTCCTTCCTTCCTTCCCCTCCCTCCCTCCCTCCCTCCCCCTCCCTCCCCTTCCCTCCCTCCTCCTTCCCTTCCCCCTCCCTCCCTTCCAGCCTCCCCTGCCACTACCCTGCCACTACCCATTCCCATCTCCTCCCATTTCCTCCCTTCCACTCCTTCTTTCCTTCCTTTGGCCATTCTTTCCCTTTCCCCTTCACTCTTTGGCTTTATAAACTGAGGAAAGAGCTTTATCTTACTCCTGAAGGCTGGAGAATATGGACTCTCGTGTACATCTTCAGACCTTTTATCCCAGGAGTAATGCCAGTAGAATACTCATAGGTGGAGGAACGTACAATTTGCTTCTTATGTAAAAAGGTGATCTTAACTTAAAGAAGTTGCATACAACTTTGGCTTCTGGCACAGAGGTTTTCTGATGCCAGAATATTGTTCCCTTGTTTCATTCTTCCTTTTTGGTGAGTACAGGCCTTTGTGATTGCAGAGTTGAGGAGATGCTTTGAATGAGGTTCTTATGACATAAGCCACTAGCACTTTAGAGCTAAGGAATCCATAGATTTGTCTTACTTTGTGTTATTAACCTGGGCTAGTACTCAGTCTTTTCCCTTAGAAGAATAGTATCTGATAGTTTAAGCCCATCATATACGAATAAAAGTTTCAGTATCATAGCTATGGCCTGGATTTCAGGTAGCCAAGGTATCCTGGGAAGAGGGAATTTTCACTGAACCTTAGGTTTTTTATAGCAGGAGAGAAGAGAGGGAATTGATGGCTGTCTGGTAAGTCTAAGTCACTCAAAACCTGCTCCTTAGGGCTGACTGGACCATGGCAATAATAGGTTACTTTGTTTCTAACAAAGAAATTTAATTTTAATTTTTTATTTTACATTTTCTTTTTCCTTTCTCTCTTTCTCTTTCCTTCCACATTATGGATTACAATACATACATTAAAGGATTTGTCATGTGTATCTTTTGCCTGTATTTAATGCTCAGTTCTAGAGTTGATATTAGCACTTTCCAGCAATTATTGCTTTACTGTTCCTTCTCTGTCTTACCTAACCTCTGGCTCCCACATGTTTGTGATAATTTCCACCTTTGAAGACCTCCTGATCCATGTTTCCACCCAACCTTGGATATTGGTATCCCATAATACACTCATTGAATTTTCTGTTTGTGTTGTGCCAGGCATCAAACCAAGTACCCTATATGAAACAAGCACCCTAACCTACCTGTACTATTTCTCTAGCCTACTGTACCTAGTCTTTCCCTTTAAGTTTCATCAGTAAATAATAAAGATGAGAGCCTTCTATTGAGACTATACCACCACCACAGCAGAGCCTGGCAAGCTTCATGTTTTATTTGTTATACCAAAAACTAGTAACAATTATGGACCTCAATTCCATGACCTGAAGAATGGTTTGAGGCTCTTCCTGTCCCTGGAGCAAGCAGATGCCTTTGGGTTACACTTGCTTATGACCAGGATGTACATGGAGATGTTACTGGTGCCCGCTCAAGCAAATCGATGAACAAAGGGAAGACAGTGATACAGTGATTTTAGTATTTAAAAATTTTTGTATTATACCACTGTAAGATTTTGTATTATACCATTATACACAATTACAAAGCCCTTCATGATTGGGTTTAGTCATACAGTGTACCAATGCCCATCCCTCCACCAGTGCACCCGTCCCAACACCGGTGTCCCCAAAGTCCCTTATACAGCCTGCCCCTATGGCTGGCTGCTGCCTTCTCCTTCTCCTTCTCCTCCTTCTCCTTCTCTACTTCTCCTTTGCCCTCCTCCTCCTTCCATTACTCCTCCTTCTCATTTTTCTCTCCCTCCCCTTCTCTTTAATATTGTGAATAGAAATCATTAAGTCCTCACTTAAAGACTGTCATGGTAAGTTCTTTAAACTGGCCTGATTCAGCATGATTTATAATAGAAGCTATTAACCAAATGTATGGAAAAAATCAACTAATTTCAAAGAGAACACTATGTAGGAAAGCAGGTCCTTGGATAACATCACTCTGATCACCATGGGGAAAATTATTTTCCTTATCAGCATTGATAATCAACGTTGAAAATGTTGTTCACAGTTCTGCTATATTTTTATTTCATTTTTAATAAATATACTTATAGTGATTCAGAGAAACAAATCTATGAAATTAATTTTTAAAATTTACTTCAATGATACTCCAAGTTTTCAGAGCAGGCCCTGATGGTTCAGTGTTCGGACCAGCAGTGCTGGAGGCCTTCAAGAACACCCAGTTAAATGTGGGCTCCAGAGCCTATACCTGGCGATGCTCAGAGACCATGTGATTTTGTGTAGTGCTGACAGGACATGCACTTCAGTCCTTCAGCTAGCTCCTGGCTAGCCTGAGAATTCTTTTTCTTTATTAAGGCACAGATTACCTTGGATACTCAGTATCACTTCAGATCATTCAGCTTCCCCATCAACTGGGGCTGATGAATTTTCATCAACCCGACAGGTGAATCAGGCGCTACCTTCGTGCCCTTCAGCTACCTAATTTTTATTTCCAGGCATATGTCTGAAATTCAGCTTTCAACTTCCTACAATGAGAACAATTAAGATTACTCTGGTTTGGCAGGTGGCAGCTAGAGGTGCCAATATGTTAGCCCCAAGAAAGGGCATTTATAACAGTAGGACAGATTTTGGAAGAAAACCCCAAAGATCTAGTCTTCTCAATTACCCCAGACTTTAATCCTAGACTTCATGGCAGCGTGATGAAATATTGAAACTTTTCAACATTTCAGATATGTTTAGCATTTCAAACATATCTGAAATGAAAAATGGAATAGACCGTGTGGCCACATGGGCTCAAAGTCATAATCTACAGTGGAGCCTCCTTCTGAAACTACTAGAGTTTCTTAGAGTGAAAGAACCAGAGCAAAACAATTGTCAATATAGCAGCAACCAAACAAGGCATCAAAGTTTAATGGCAATATGAACCAGCGATAGTCACTTCTGGCAAAGTAGGCAGGTCTACTGAATAGTCTCATAGAAACTCTGTAGATAATGGTTGAATGGAAAAGTCCATTTCTTTCCAAGTGCTATCTTTAAAGAAGTTGGAGAGGAACTGGTGAAGCGTAATTGTGCTAACTAACCGTGGAGAATTTTATAATTCTTTATGGAATTTCCTTCTTAATTCTGCAAAGACATGTGGCCTTCCTTCAAGTCAAGAGGAACCCCTGAATATTTTTTAGATTTGTTTTCTTTTAAAAGAAAGCAAAAGTTT
>JAJIBD010035605.1:0-23854 GCA_021461705.1 Cryptotis parvus
GGCACTATGGCCACTCAGGACAAGACGGCCAGGCTGCCTTGCCAAGGACTTCTATGGGGCCCAGCTCCTATGGGCTCACACGTAGGGCACATTTGCCGCGAGCAGGCGGGGGCCCATGGCGCAGGTAACCTTGCTGCAGAGCTCCAGTGGCCAATGGGAGGCTGCCCATGGATTCTCCGGCCAGAGCAAGCCTGATCTCCTAGCAGGCCCCAGCCTGTGCCACCACCCTCCAGCCAACCCTATGAGCTCATGACCCTGAGGAGCCTAATTCCTGACAGGACCCCTCCTTCTGGGGGGTCGCTGAACAATAGCAAGGCGGGCTTTGTGGGGCTCCGCCACGGCCAAGGATGAGCAGGTCATGCTGCCGTGAGGCCCCTACAGGCGCATTTGTGCTCAATGACTTCCACGGGCGTGGCCCCGCCTCCACCTCCCACACGTCTGTAGCATCTGCGACAAGAAGTGCTTGACCTGAAGGTGAGTTTCTGGCAGCCTGGGGTTACCTACCTTCCAGAATCCATGGTGAAAATCATAAGTGCTAGAAGCCAGTGGAATTTCTGAGCTGATTCTGACTGCCCCTTACGTTTAGAAGATTCTTTGCCCTTATTTAGAGATGAAAAAAACTGGTCTTGAGGCTAGGGACCCCACCTGGGTTAGACAGAGATGAACTCAGTCACCTGAGCCCTGAGAGAGGAGGGGTGTCCTCTGTGTTCCCCAGGAACTGCTGTTCTTGAGAACACCCAGAGTACACAAGGAAAATGAAAATAGATTTCAGGGCAAGAGAAACCCTTCGGCCAGCGGGACCCAGATGAATTATAGACAGGGCCCTGGTTTCCATCCTATGAGATACCCGTGAGCCCCAGGACAAAATCACCACGGAGCTTGAGGCTGCTGGGACCCACTAGGGCCCTCTCTCCTATGTGTTATGACACTGTACAAGATCCTAAAGCTTATATCATTACACTAGGCTTTGTCAGCAGTCGTCACTGCACGGGGTGAGACGGTCACCACCGAGTTCACAGATGTAAAAAAGGACCAGAGAGGAGAGAGCTGGTCACGGACACATACCCCTATAGGGGCGAGTGGAGGCCTCAAACCTCAGCTCCTCCCGCACTGGGCTCACCGCTCGCGGCTCTCAGCCCCTCCCGCCAGCACTGTCTCTGAGCTTGAAGGAGGGGCGTCACCCTGCCTGCATGTGCAGATCCTGAGTCCCTGTTCTTGCCAGGGGCAGCAGCCCTGGGAGGTGAGGGAGAAAAAATTGTCTCTGAGCCTTTTTCTAAGATTTTTGGTAATTCTCTCGACGGGGTATCCACCTAGTAGGATTTCCCCAGTCAAGAGTGGAGCCTTGGACTCTGGGGTCAGGGATGGATGCATGGAGGGGTGAAGGAGGTGTGATGGGTCACCTAGGAGGAAGAGAGAACCAGTCTCCTGTCCACCATGAGCCTGATGGACTAAGTGGGCACTGAGGGCAAGTAAGGGTAAGGATAGGGACAGAGCTGGGGTGGGGGAGTAGCCTCTCCAGACACTGGATGCTGCTAGGCACCCACAGGGCCGGGAAGGTCACCGCCCACCTGCTTTCCATGACCGGTTCTACTTCTTCACCATCTTTTCCTTCTGATCTAGGACTGGGAGCCGCACGTGAAAGGAAAACTCCATGCGCAGAAATGCCTGGTCTTCTCAGAAAAGTAAGTGCTGGTCCCTGCATGGCTCTGCAGGCAGGCAGTGATGCCTGCCCAGGGCACGCTGTCCTCAGTGCTCAGAAACGGCAGTGGGCACAGCAGCAAAGCCATGTCCCTGATGAGGAGAGGAGAAAGGAAATCAACTTGAGAATTGTATGGCGTCAACAGGTGTCTAGGCCAAGCAGAAAATAGTATCAGGCCAGGAGCAGAAATTGTGTCTTTGTGTCTGTGTGTGCAACGTGTTCTGTGTTTTCATATGTGAGCCAGAACTTTGTGTGTGTGTGGGGGGAAGGATGGTAGGGGGTGGCTTTCACTCGTGGTCTTCATGCTTCCAACATTCAATTCAAGTGATTCATGTTTCTTAGTCTTATTTGCTCCTTGAGATATTAGTATAATATTTAGAAAAGATTCAGCTTTTTAATAGCAGACTTAGTTCATCACATCTCAGTTTTCAAAGAAAGTTATATGTATATATATATATATAGCTATGTAGAATATTAATGATTTTTTAAATGGATCTGGAAAAAGCTTAATTACTAAAATTAGGTATTCAGGAGGGCAGGAGAAAGCTCAGAGTCTTAAGCACATGTTTTGAATATGGCGGCCTGGGTCTGACCCCATCACTGCACGGTCCCCTTGAGCACTGCCAGGGAGTGACTCAAGAACACAGAGCCATAAATAGCCTCTGAGGACCGCTGGGCATGGCCCCAAAACGAAGTACTGAGGAAGGCTCTGCTGAGAACACGGCAGGGTCCCTTGGAAAGAACAGAGAAGGTCAGGTGAACATGGGGTCCCAGCAAAGAAAAAGGCGAGTGTGGCGACCCAGTGCTGGCCTGGGGACACTCAGCAATGCCAGTAGGGACTGAGCTATTTGGTGTCCTCAGCGGGGTGGCCCAGAGCAGAGCTCCAGGGGAGGCATAAGGGTGGAACCCTTGCTCCAGAGCTCAGCTTGCTGTGAGAATGTTTGTCTTGGCTTTGGAGAGTAGAGCGAAGTTCTGATGTGTCCTGGTTCCCTGGCTGCTGGGCTGAGCACAGAGGGGCAAAGCAAGGCAGACCCCAGAGGCCTGTGCTCCAGGGGCTGCTGTCATCCACAACAAAGAGATGGGGCCTAGGGGTCCACAAAGGAGCACTTTCAGAAGGCTTCCCTTTCTTGTTACAACAGCCAACAGGTACAAGCAATCCCAGTGTCCATGGGCATACCCATCAGGGAAGAAAATGAGGTACATACACACAGTGGAACATTATTCAGCCTTACAAAGAAAGGACTTTATGACACCTGCTACAACATGGGTGAACCATGAGGACATGATGCTGAGTGAAATAAGCCATCACTAAAGGACAAATGGCATGGGGATGCCACTTTCATGAGGTACTAGGGTGGTGATGCTTACAGTGACAGAGTAGGATGGTGCTGGGTAGGGCATGACACCGTGGGAGGCCAGTGTTTCACTTGCAGTTCTGCAAGATGGCTGTCGGTGATGGTTGCAGAATCATGTGACTGTGGATTGGTGCCACTGAATGGTCCAAGTAACAATGGTTAAGATGGTCAGTTACATATTATGTGGGTCTTACCACAATTGTAAAAAAGGTCTCTTATTTATGGCTTCCCTCACCATTTTTTTTCTTAAAATTTACTTTAAGACTTGTCATTTTGACTATTGGAAAGTAGATAATTCAGTAGCATTTAATACATTCACAAGGTGGCACAATCATTACCACTGTCTAGTTCCAGAACATGTTTATTACCCCTCCAGATCCATCATCACTCACTCCTCATATTCTCTCTGTCTCTGTCTCTGTCTCTCTCTCTCGCACATTTTGTGTCAGTGGGATCGTGAAACACATGAATTTTTTACGTATGGCCTTTTTGACAGGCTTCTTTTCTTTCACTTAGCCTATTTCTAAGGTTCATCCACCTTTAGCAATATGACCTCTTCATGGCTGAATAATATTCCAGGACCTGTATTTACCACATTTGTTGCATCCTTACATCATTTGATCTATGTTTGGGTTGTTTTATTCAGTTAGGGGAGAATAGTGCTGCTGTAAACATTCACATGGAAATTTTTATTGAAACGTCCTCTGCTATTTTGAATCTGTGCCTAGCAGTGCCATTTATGGGTGTATGGCAAATTCTGTGTTCGACTTACGAAGGCTATGGTTCCCTTTCCCACCCTCTGCAGCGCTGGTGTCCGCTGTTTGCTGGGCTCTGCTGATGGACCACTGTGCACCCTCTCCCAACAGCGGTTGTGTATAACCCAGCGGGGACCGAGGGTAAGTCCCTGCAGGCCTCTCAGAGGGTTCACTGTCTGTCGTTATAACAATACACTCCTGCTGTGTCTCTAAAGCCAGCAGGTCCAAGTCATTCAAAGTGTTGGACCTACTGTCCAGGCACTTCAATTTTTTCCAACTTATTGTAAATATTAAAGCTCTGCTGGGCAGGTGAGGGTGGGCAGGAGGCAGGCAGCTCAGGGGTCATAAGGTCCTGCTCTGCCCGTCCAGGCCCCTGGGTTTGATCCCAGAACAGCGTGGGCCCTGGAGCACCTCCCAAGCAGTGCTTGGGGCTCCTGCAGCTCCAGATTTTCAGAATGCTTTGCTCGTTCGCAGCAGCCTAGAGGTGTAGACTTGCCAGTCACTGGTGAATATGGTCAGAGGAATTATTCTCTCGTCCTCCCACTTTATGTTTTAACCATGCCTTTTGGAGGCCAAGTGCATGACTAGACTTTCATGCCCTCTGTGCAATTTTCCTTTAGAATATGCCTCCAGTCTGGGGACCTCATATGTGGCAGTTCCAGCCAGGCCATTTGCTCAGTCCAACCCTGTGTTGCCGTCGGCTTCCCGGGGACAAATGTGAGTACAGAAGCCACTTCTCTGTGACCAGTGTCAATGTCGAGGCATTTGTGCCACCTTCAGTGCCTAGTGTGGGTGGTAGCAAAAGATTGGGCTCAGCTGATGCAAATGCAACAGGAAAAAGGGCAGGAAAACAGCTCATTGAGCTCAGCAAATGAAAAACCTGCGGGGGGAAGGCAACTTCAGTTCCTGAAAGTCAAAGCGCTCCTATATTTTCTAGCCTCAGACCATGCTTAGGGGGAAAGAGTTTTTACACTTTCCTGTGTATTTTGGAAGATGAGACAGCATCTCCCTGTCTCATCTGAGTTCATCTGAGAATGAACTCCAGATATCTAGAGGATGTTCCCTGACTCATCAGGGAGGAAGAAGGCTCTGGACTAGTTTGATCTTAGAGGGATTTTTGTTTGTTTGTTTGGGGGCCTCTCCTGGTGATGCCCAGGACTGTCCACAGCTCATAGATTGCCCCTAGGGGGTCACTCCCAGCTTCTCAGGGAACCATGCAGTGCTGGGAACTGAACCAGGCCTCTACAGCAAAGCTGCACACCAGATCTTGGCCCCGAGGATATCTAAAGGACAGGACAAAGTCTGCCCCACCAGTTCCTACCTCAATGGCCAGATGTTTTGCATCCTTCTAAGGAAGAGACTTCATCTGCTTTGAGTTGGGAAGGGAAGTGTCCACACCCAGAGGTGTGCTGTGCTGGGGATGGAATGGGGGTCAGCCACATACAAGGCAAACACTGCTCTCCGGTACTGTCTCTGTCCCAGAAGGAGAATCTGTGCTCCTTTAAATAGCAGGCACTAGTCCCGTGGGTAAGGTGCTTGCCTTGCACGCAGCCAACCCTGTTCAATCCCTGAGTATGATCATCCTTAGGAATGATCCTGAATAGAGTCTGAAGTATCACTTCACTTGTATCACTTGTCTTCCGTTGTTCATCAATTTGCTCTGGCTGGTGCCAGTACATCTTCATTCGTTGGGAAAGAGGTCCATTATTGTTACTGTTTTGGCTATATTGAACACACTATGGGTAGCTTGACAGGCTCTTCTGTGGCTCTGGATTTATCCCAGGGGGGCCCAGTCTGCTATAAGGCTAGAAACATTCTCGTCTCCTTCCTTTTCTCCTCCTCAGTGGATAGAGTAATTTGTAACAGGACAGGTCTTCAGGTCCATTGAGTACAGAGCAGGCTCTCTCAAGCAGACCTCGTGTAAACTAGTGCAGTGGCATGAGAGCCTGAACCAACCATAACTGAAAAACTGCTTGAGTCTTCACGTTGACAACTGAAAGGTTAAAAACTCTGAAGGGGATTCAGTTACATGGACTTCCCACAATATTGTGATAATTACCTTCAAGAACTCAACTGATATCCCCAAGTAAGGACCAATGAAAGTCCCCTACTGCTCTGGAAAGAGAAAAGGAAACAGGAGTCTGGAGTAAGCCCTGAATCTACCTAGGTGTCAAACAAAAAATAAGCAAAAAATAAATAACTATGAGATGACTGCATGGGAGAGATGATTGGTTGCCTTCCTGCCTATCAATCCTGAGCTCAGAGAGATAAGTCACAGTGACTCCTGTTCCCAAGGGGTGCTTTGAGAGACTCTCTGAGGACGTGGTCAACTCCCCACTTGCACAGACATTCCTATTGTTTTCTGCATTAAAAATGTATCTTTCTACTGTACATGAAGCAGAAAAGAAGCATTTGATATATGTATGCACTGACCCCGCCACCAGTCCTGAGCCCAGAAGACTTCAGTGCATTTTCTTCCACAAGTTCTTTGTTCCTGCCCTGGGCGGGCCATGTCTATTGGATTCCACATACAGCCATGTTTGCAGAAACTCTTCTATTGAGTGAAACCAGGAACAATCGGATTCCGCCTTCAGAAGATAACTATAGTTGGCAGAGCAAAGCACAACTTGCTATTTTCAAAGTTCCCTGATTTTAAAGCCAGAGCACAAAGAGATGCTGGATTCCAAAAATGAGCCTCCAGAAAACAGCTGACGTGCTACAAAATCTCAGCGCACCAATGCCTGGAACCCATTTCCTACCACTGGCCCCATGCAGGCTGGGCTGATTGGAAGCTGCTCTTGGCTTTGTGCAAGTGCCAGCCTGTCATTTCCATGTTAGTTTTGGACAGAGATGGGTCCCAGACAGTTGGTGAGCCGCGTTAGCTGGTGTGTGTATGACCAGCTCCTTCTCCTCACCTACTACCCAGGACCCCAGGGAGGAGCACTCACGGTCACTAAGGCAGCCACTTTCAGACAAGCAGAGCACTTGATCCTTGGCTGCCTACGTCACATCCTCATAAACAGAGTTGTCAGGTTTCTGAGGGGCCTTTGCAGGCTGTAAATAGTTCCCCTGCTGACTGCTCCCCAGAACACAGCCTGGCCATTCCCTGGAGCCGCCTGGGAGTTTATTTCTTATTGGGCCTTGGAGGGGCCGCCCTGGTCCATATTTCTGATGGGTTCTTTCTCACCTGGACCTGTACCCAGAGCAGTTGCATGATTGAAAATGAAGCAATGGGAGATATGGATGTTTTGGGTGGTCAGAGGTATCAGGCGAGACTTGCCTTCAGAATTCTGAGTGCTTCTAGAGCAATCTGTCTCTCCCCATGACCTTCCAGGTGGGTCGAAGGCTCAGCATACTTAGATCTCTTGGCTTCCAGAGGGAAGGGGGCAGTAAGTTACTGAAGATGTGGCGAAACTTCTTTCCTGCACTTGAGCTTTTAAAACATCCTATTCCCAAGGAATCATCTTGTGCATTTTCAGAAACAAAGAGGGGAAATAGGACACCTGTATGGGCTTTCTGGTATCTTGTTAAAGCTTTAATTACTGGGGCCAGAGAGATAATATAGGGGCTAAGGTGTATATCATGCATGTGGCCAACTCTGGTTTGATGCTTAGGGTTAGCCTCGTGCCACCCACCCCCAGCATTGTTAGGGGGCAGCCCTGGAGTGAGCTGAGGTGACCCGGGTAAGCCTCAGTTCCACAGGATCTCAATGGCCTCTTCGGGCCCCCATTGAGCCACAAACATGGTTGGCCTAGAATTACTGGGAGCTGCATTCTCCAACCCCATCTTAGTTACTTGTTCTAATATATAGTCAGATACTACTCAGACAGTAACAAGAATATAAGCAATTTGAAACCCTACCCTGTAGAGAAAATTGAAGGTAAATGTCTTTTGCTGCAACAACCCAGTTCTAGCTAATATAATTGTGTATGTTTAGTTACTGAATTACCAGACGTAATATTTTTAAGCATCAGAAAATGCCAGGTATCAGCTGTAAAACTTGTTTTTTTTCTTTATTTGACATAAGCACTTGATACATGGTTTAATTGATAGCTTGATTTTTTTCAGCACAAAACCCAGCTCCTTAGAGAGTAAGTGTGGTAGGTAAGGTGTTTATCTTGCCACACTGCTCACCCAGATTCAATCCCTGGAACCCCATATGGTCCTCTAGCGTGCTGAATGTGATCCCTGAGCACCTCCAGGTGTGACCCAAAAATTGAAACCAAAGCAAAACTCAGTTCATGTAGTAACACCGTTTGTTGGTATGCATTTACTGTAATTTATCATGTTGGAGATCGCTTCAGTTTTTCAGTGAGAGCAGAGTTGCAATCATAATTCTCTATTAATTGACCATGAATGAATTACTGTTCCCAAGCACCAGTTTCCCTATACCCAATGGTGGGTGTGGGCTTGCTGACTTCCCAGTTTTTTTAATTATTTTTTAAATATTTTATTATACCACTGTGAGATATACCATTACAAAGATGTTCATATTTGAGTTTTGGTCATACAGTGTTCCAGCCTCCATCCCTCCACCAGTGCCCATTTCCCACCACCAATGTCCCCGATTCCCTCCCACCTCCCTAGCCTGCCTCTATGGCAGGTTCTTTATCTCTTTCTCTCTCTCTCTTTTTCTCTTTTCCTTCCCTTCCACATTGTGGATTACAATACATACATTAAGAGGTTGTCATGTGTATCTTTTTGCCTGTATTTAATGCTCAGTTCTAGGTTAGTATTAGCACTTTCAACAATTATTAGCACACTGTTCCCTTCTCTGTCTTACCTAGCGTCTGACTCCCACACATTTGTGATAATTTCCACCTTTGATAAGACCTCCTGATCCATGTTTCACCTGACCTTGGATATTGATATCATAATACATTACATATTTCTATTTATGTCATGCAAATAAATGCCGTCATTCTATATCTGTCTTTTTTCCAAATTCCCAGTTTTAAGATTTTGTGATTCTCAAGTTTATATGGTAAAGTTTTTTGGCCAAGTGAGCTGCCTGAAACCAGAAGCTAGTCTGGCACCAACAGAATTATATTTACTCCAAGTCAAATCTAATGTGCTTGATAAAAATATCTGAAGGTGTAATTGAAGACATCTGTGTCTGTTCTCCAAGTTACACCAAGATCCATTGCTTAGAAACCCACGCCCACTAGCAGTTCACATAATATGTTCAAAATCAACAGCATGAAATAAACATTTGACAATATCTGTCTACAAAACCAGGCCCAAAGACTCTGCCCTATAGTTTTAGATTACAACCGAAGCAGACCTGACTGGGAGCAATGGTTCACTGAAGAGGGACTCTGCAGTCAGCATGCGGGAGCTCAAGGGATGATTTTTTTTCTTTCTTTTCTTTTTGGCTTTGGGTCATAATAGCATAGCAGTGCTCAGGGGCTCCTCCCACTGTGAGAGACTCATAGACATGGGACAGAGCTGCTACTGGCTCTCCCTGTGCCCAGCCACTCACGAGGCGCCAGGGAGGGATGGCAGGTTCTAGCCCCTGGCCCACCACCCCAGCAGAGCCTTGCAATGAACCAGACGACCCCCACTCCATGAGGGCCTCCATTTTCCACATCCGGACTTCCTCCTCATCAGAACTCCACTCAGCAGACCAGCCTATCACAGCCTGGCTCATCGAGATCCACCCTGCAGCAGTCTTTTTTAAATCCGGCCCAGGTATGCTGATCCAGAGACTCACAGACATGGGGCAGAGCTGCTACTGGCTCTCCCCTGTGCCCAGCCACTCACAAGGCACCCGGGAGGGATGGCAGTTTCTAGCCCTGGCCCGCCACCCCAGCAGAGCCTTGCAACGAGCCAGACGACCCCCACTCCATGAGGGCCTCCATTTTCCACATCCGGACTTCCTCCTCGTCAGAACTCCACCCAGCAGACCAGCCTATCACAGCCCGCCTTGCGCGGCTGCAAGCGGCTGCATGGTTCATCAATAAATGCTGGATTTAGAGATGACTACAAGAGTATGCTACCCCACAGCAGAGCCTGGCAAGCTACCTGTGTTGTATTTGATATGCCAAATACCAGTAACAATTATAGACCTCATTCCCATGACCTGATGGAATGGTTTGAGGCTCTTTATGTTCCAGGAGCAGGCAGGTGCCCTTGGGCTCTACTTGCATGAGACAGGACATATGAAGATCTTACTGGTGCCCCCTCGAGCAAATCGATGATGAACAGGAAGACAGTGATACAGTGATTTTCTTTTTGGCTTTGGGTCATAATAGCATAGCAGTGCTCAGGGGCTCCCTCCCACCTTGCTCCTCCCAGGGTTCCTTGGAAGACAAGTTGCTGGGAGTCAAATTCATGCCTTCTGTGTGCAAAGCATGCACTCCTGCCCTTTGAGCTACTTGGAGAAACTCACTCTCTGGCCTTTTTACATTGTTCACACTTTTATGCCTCCTCTGTGAGTTACGTGAAAGGGGCAGGTACTTTTGTTATTGCTGTTCTTTGTTTTATTTTGCTTGGGGGCCATACCTGGCAGTGTTCATGGATCACTCCTGGTGGTGTTTGGGGGCCATATAGGATGTCGGAGACCATGCCAGGTCGACTACCTGCAAGGCAAACACCCTCTCCACTGTACTATCTCTCTGACCCCAGGGCAGGTTCTTTGAAGTCATCTTTGAGGATTGTTCCCACCTCACTCCAAGGTCCTCTCGAGGTCTCAGAATATCTTGCTCCTTTCACATTCCGCCTGTCCATGCAACATTTCAGGGCAAGTAGAGAAGTCTGGGACCCAACCCTGTGAACTAGGCGCAGCTGCTCATTGTGAGTGAGTTGACTTCCAGCATGTGAAAGTGTCCAGTCCTGGAGTACAGTGGGTCTTTGCAGGTCAGTGCTGGCCTGTAGTAGCCTGAAACTCCTCCTGGCTAGGAAAGAATAATTGCCCCTTTAGGTTGGTAATTAGGGCTTCAGTTTCACCTCAACAGCTTAACTCCTAGAACTTTGACCTTGGACTGGATCGTCTCAAATGCATCTGGGTCATGTGCTTCCCAGAGCTTAGCAGATAGCTTTTGGGTGAGACGTTTATGGAGCCCATCAACACCTCACACCAGCAGTTCAGGTTGGCGGGATGTTATGATTCTGTCTAAATTTATCTGCTCTTGGGTCCCAGGCCACATCTTTCAAATTTTACTTAAGGTCATTTTTAATACAACTTTTCATTTTAATTTAATCAGACTTACAGAACAGTTGCAAGAAAAATGTAAAGAGCTGCCATATACTGGGGCCAGAGAGATAGTATGGTGGGTAGGGTGCTTCTCTTTCACACGCTGACCCAGGTTCAATCCCTGTCCAACAGATGGTCTCCTGAGGGACACCAGCCGGGGGATCTGAGCACCCCTCGCTGTGCCTTCCCCAGAAAATCAAAGGAACCTTTTTCCCAGATCCACTACCCATGTACAATTTGACCCATTATTTTATCATTTTCTGTGCATGTCTCTATCATCTTTTTTTTTTTTATGTGGTTTTGGGGGCTTCCAAAACTTGCTCAGGAAGCCCCCAGGAGATTCTTTTCAGCCAGTTGTGACCAACCAGACCAATGATTCAATGCAAAGGCCAGAGTTGCCTTTTGGGTCCTGCAGTGCCATGGAATTACCTGAAGCCACGCAGGTGAATCTCAGAGAGTTTCCGTGGCCGCACCTAACAGTGGTCAGCAGCCTTTGGGGCTGCGATGCTCAGGGGCCCATGTGGTGCGGGAGCTGAACCGGTCAGCTGCATCCAAGGCACGTGCCATGGCACCAGTACTGACCCTCCGGTCCCTCCCTCTCACATTGTCCTCTTCTGTGCTTGTTTCTTCTGGACCTGTTGGAGTTCTCACCACTAATGCCATCAGCGTGACCTTCTTCAGTCACCCGCATATCTTTCTCTTACACAATCATAGTGAGACTTTTCTGGTCCAGGACCAACACATGACATCCTTAGGTGCTGGTTTATTTGTAGGCACCCTCTTAGATGCCAGGTTTAGCACCAGGGCACTTTCCACACTCTGCAGTGCTTTTGTCTTCTAAGCCTGTAGTTTCCAACCTTTTCATGCCTGTGGACTGTTACTGAAAGCCACCACGTAGCACCCTGTGCAATCCATTTTAATTTTTTTCCCTTTTACAGACAAGCCAACTCAGGTTGAAAGAAACTCAGTGACTTGGCCACGTTTTAGTCACTAAGGTGCCGAGGCCCAGATCCAGGTGGGCCTTACCGCATCCCTTTGCCCGGTGACCCTCAGGCACACACCAGCCAGGTTCGTCCTTTAAGAGGCACCAGGTCCAGTGTCCTGAGTTCATCTCAAGCCTTTCCAGCCCTGTGGAAACAGAGACCCTCATGGAAGGGGCAGCCCCCATCAACCAGGGGCTCTGCCGTAGCTTAACCATCTGCCCAGCCCAATGCAGACAGGCGCTGAATCTGCTTGTGACTGAATGGACAGTCACCCAGAGAGCGATGGCTGGTACTGTGTCTCCCGGGACATGGAGTGGGAAAGACACGAGCTCCCTGTTCATACCCCATGCAGCCGAGGAGGTTAGCCTGACCTGGTTCAGCTTGGCAGGGCTTCTGTGGAGAGTGCAATTGTAGAGCCACATAAATATGGAAATCTAGAAAGGACTAAGGTAGAGACTTAGGACTGGAGAGGCAGGGTAAGGCACTTACTTTGCATACAGATACAGCAGCTGGGACCCTGGTTTAAATCCCTGGTACCACACACCCTGAGCACTTCCGGGTACTCCGGCTTATAGAGTCCGGAATAGCCCCAGAGCCCTGCCCAGTGGGACCCAAACTATTCCTCCCTCCCTCTACCTCCCAAAAGTATAGACTCTCCCTCATTCCAGTCATTGGGGAAATGAAAGGCCAGGAAACATTATTACTTTGTCCCTCCCATGGCCCTGATCCAGGGGCTGACCTCAGACTCAATCCTGTATCTTCCAGGCTCAGCTTCCCTATACTAGGAGGCCCCAAACTTTTTATAGCCTCAACCCCCATGTTATCATTTACTCTTACCTCAAGCAGCCATTCATTGTCTTCCCATGTTTGGAAAAGTCCTAGACCCAGGATCCTTATAAAATATTAAGTAACTGATTGCCCACTTTTTATTCATCAAAATACACAGATACTAATCAACCTTCTCAGCCTATGTCCAATCAGCACCCTGTTGATAAATCAAGAGGACAAATTCAACTTAGGTTTTAAAATGTCAAAAATAATAATGATCCTCCCTTGATATTTTGTTGCCCTTCAAGACTCTTAAGGACCAGTTAAAGAGCAGGACTGGGAGTTGGGCACGGAGCCACATGGCTCTCTCAGGGCACTAGGGCCGCTCTGTTCCCTTGTACAGGATTTTGTCTAGATACAAACGAAAGCTGCATTCTGCTTCTCGCCTTCTGCGCCTCCCGCCTCCCTCATGATTTTGGTCTCCACAGGGCATCAGGATAATAATAGCCACATTTAGAAATGCTTCAAGAACAGGACAACACGGGAGCAGATAAAACTCTAAAGTGTAGAATCCACACCTTCTGCGAATCAAATAAGACTTTGAGTCTAATTTGGATTTCCATGAAAAGACACCTTAGACCAGTGGATAGAAAATGGTATAGACTAAACTGTCCCACATCAAATATCTGCAAAGGCATCCACTTGTATCACTTGTCTTCCCGTTGTTCATCGATTTGCTCGAGCAGGCACCAGTAACGTCTCCATTCGTTGGGAATGTGGTCCATTATTGTTACTGTTTTTGGCATATCGAATACACCATGGGTTGCTTGCCAGGCTCTATCGTGGCTCTGGGTTCATCCCAGGGGTCTAGTCTTTTCTATGTCAGACCATCAACCATCCAGGGCCCAAGGGGTGGAGTCCTGGGTATAAACAAGCCTGTCTCCTGTCTGCCACCCAACACTTAAAAAAAAAAAAAAGTTCCTAACTAGAAACCACAGAGACTAAAAGTCAGACATAGCAGAAAACCCTCATGAGTATTATAAAATGGGAGCCAATAAAACCCAACCCTTATTTCTGATTATTATTTTGAGAGAAAAATCACACCCTGAGAATGTGTTTTTAAATGTGACAATTCTTCCTTGAGTGCCTTTCTGCATGGATCCATCTGACTGACGGCTGCCGTGAGGGTGTTTACTCACAGGCCTGTTTTGCTTCCCCAGCACAGCTTTGGCTGCTCACACTCAGGTAAAAACCCTCTACAGCTGCTGTTTCCATCTAGAGCAGACAAAGAGGCCTTGGCCCTTCCCTGACCCCTAGGCAACTGGACCGGCCAGCAGTGCAGATGGACCCAGATCTCCCTTCTCTGCTGTCCTGCAAACAACACAGATGTCCGCCCAGCCCATCACAGCAGAGTCGCATGGTGCAGGAATGTGCCTGCTAACAGGAGTGCCCGCCTCAGCCCTCTCACATGCCCTGCTTTCTTGAAAGCCCAACTGGGTTCACTTCTCTAAACGGTTGGTTCTTTCTGGATTTTGCCTCCCATTGGCTCGCCCTCACGAGCAGCAAAGGCCTCCCTCTTAACTGTTGCCCTGGAGAAGGACAGATTTGAAGGCTTCCATCTTAAGGGCTGCTTGATTTGCATTCAGAGAGGAAGGGGATGCTCTGGAAACTGCCCCTGGCCTTCTCTAAAGTTTTGTTCCTCTTTGGGAAAGCTCTTGGGCCTCTCAGCATTGCATGGAGGGATCTGAGAGGGGAAACTGAGTTTCTCAGTGCAGAGCTGAACATTTACAGAGATTTTGCTGACTATCCTTCACCCAGAGGAGCCAACTAAGGAACTTGCCTTTGTGCACTGCTGACTCTGGTTCAATCCCTGGCACCACATATGGTTCCTGAAACCCTCCCTCCAGAAGTGACCACTGAATTTCTAAGTAGAGCACAGTGAGTGTGGCCCAATAAAAAACAAATATGAACAAAATTCTTAGATTAATAATAGAAAAGCCTATAGACCAAACGATCCCAAAATATTTCCAAAAGGATTCAACACATGAAACAAATATTTGTGACTGGAAATCAGATAGAAGCCAGCAGACACCACACAAATAAAATTTAATCCCATGAGTATTAGCCCATGTTAAGACTGAGACCTCTCACTTTCCATTCTAGTGCCTTAGCAATCTTGGGCCTGTGTCATATGTAATTAGATGTCAAAGTTCACTGTATCATAGGGAGAAGATGGTTATACAAATGGAGGTTATATTTTGGGGATTTCAGGTTTGGGGGGTTGTGTCCTTCTCTATCACTTTGATTGTAATTTACCAATACCAGACCCCTTCCAGAGACCCCAAGCTGATTAATGTTTACCTGAACCAAACAGATAAACTTCTTTCCTCTAAATTTTGACCAGACCCAGATCTTGGCTTCCAAACTGCTCCCTTGAGATGCCTTTGTGATGGCCTAATGGGGGAGAGAGCAGAGTGCCCAACCCTAAAGGGTCACTTGAGCAGCTCTGTTATTTGTCGCAAACCTGTTGGTCTGGTGAACAAACTTTGGTGTGAATCAAGGACTCCCAAGGCTAACAAAGTTTAAAAAGTCTAAAACCATTTTTGCTGTGAATGTCCATGTATATGTTCACACAAATCTTTTATAGATTTTATTTAATTTATATTTAAAAATGATACATCAACCAATATAAGAATTGGTATATAAGAAAAAGTTAAACATTTCTTCCATTACTTGCTTTCAGTTGTGAAGATAACCAGTATTGAGGGTTGAGATGCAATGTGCCGTACTTTCCCTCCGTGCTGATGGCCGTCAAATTGTTTTCTTTTATTAAAAATGCCATTCATGCAGAACAGTAGAAGATAGTAGAATTGATCCCTATACGCATCATACAGACTTTATCGCTCATTACAGTCATTAGACTTTCCAGCACTCATCTCTTTCTCTTCTAGTTTCAGTTTTTCTTTTACCAAAAATGGCATCATATGGCACTTATTACCTCGATTACCTGATTTTCACTTAATCTTTAAGATGATTCAGCACATCTGACTACTCTCCTTAATGACTATGTTGTTTTCCTTTGTTTGCAGGAGTCTTACCCAAACATTACCTCTATTGTTGAACATTCCAACTATTTAAAAAAAATTTTTTTTTTGCTGACAGCTACATAATAGTCCATTGTGTTGATATACCATAGTTTCTTCATCCAGTTATCTGTTCTGGGCACTCAGGTTGTTTCCAGATTCTGGCTATTGTGAATAGTGCTGCTATGAACATAGAAGTGCTGTGTGTTTTGGCCTTCCAGAGTATATTCCCAGGAGTGGTATTGCTGGGTCAAATGGGAGCTCAATTTCTAGTTTTTTGGAATAATATTCATATTGTTTTCCAAAATGGCCTACAAATGGATGGGCATGGAAATTATCATGCTGAGGGCAATTAGTCAGAAGGAAAAGGGCAGACATAGAATGACTGCATTCATCTGTGGCATATAAAAAATATGAGACTAATATCCAAGGCTAGGCAAAATAGGATCCAGAAGGAACTATCAAGGGTTGGAATCTACCACAATTGTGTGTGGGGCAGATATTAGGCAAGATAGCAAAGGGATCAGTCTTCCAATAATAGTTGAAAATGGTAATCCAGAACTGAGTATTGGAAAGTAGATAAAGGGGTATGCATAATAACGCCTCAATATATGTTTTGCAAACCACAGTGTGCAAAAGAAGAAACAGAGAAGTGCCTGTTAGTTATTGAGGCGGGGGGCTAGGGAGGGAAACGGGACATTGGTGGTGGGAAATGGGCACTGGTGGAGGGATGGGTGCTGCAACACTGTATGACTGAAATGTAACCATGTACGGCTTTGTAATTGTCTAACCCACGGTGATATAATAAAAATATAAAAATTAAAATATTTGGCTAGATCTAAATGACTGCAATAAATGTCATTGTACATAGTCCTTATATGCTAGTGAACTTATTTCTGTGCAATAATAAGCTTGCCCAAAGCTGTAATGGTGGGATTATGGACTGTGTCTTCTAACTATTGCTGAAGTATATTCTCAAAATATTTTAGGTACATACTGTCTCACAGTAATGTGTAGGACGTCCCCATTCCCACATTTTCAGTAGCCCTGGTTAGTACTGACTCCTCCTTTAAAATGTTACAAATCTTTTCTTAAAGACATGGCAGAAAATCAGTATGGGTGGATTGTTTTCTAGTGGTGATTTTGCAAATTACAGTTTTGCAGTCCTTAGTTGGTACAAGAGGGACAGAGTCTTACGAAGTCCAAGTCATTGCTCTTTGTTTTCATCAGTTTGCACAGCGGAAAACAGGTGCTGGCCGCGTGGTTCATATCTGCAATCTCCCTGAAGGAAGTTGCACTGAGAATGATGTCATCAACCTGGGACTGCCCTTTTGGGAAGGTCACTAATTACATCCTTATGAAATCTACTAACCAGGTAGGTCTGCACCCTTCCCTCACTCCTTTCCTTTTCCCTTCCCTTCCCTTCCCTTCCTTCCCTTCCCTTCCCTTCCCTTCCCTTCCCTTCCCTTCCCTTTCCCTTCCCTTCCCTTCCCTTCCCTTCCTTCCCTTCCCTTCCTTCCCTTCCCTTCCCTTCCCTTCCCTTCCCTTCCCCTCCCTCCTCCCCTCCCCTCCCCCTCCCCCCCCCCTTCCCCTCCCCCCTCCCCTCCCCCTTCCCTCCCTCCCCTTCCCTTCCCTCCCCTGCCACTACCCCCTGCCACTACCCATTCCCCATCTCTCCCCCTCCATTTCCCCCCCCTTCCACTCCTTCTTTCCTTCCTTAGCCATTCTTTCCTTTCCCCCCTTCCTCTTTGCTTTATAAACTGAGAAAGAGCTTTATCAGCAACACTCCTGAAGGCTGGAGAATAACGGACTCTCGTGTCCATCTTCAGACTGGCACTATCCCAGGAGTAATGCCAGTAGAATACTCATAGGTGGAGGGGAACCTGACAATTTGCTTCTTATGTAAAAAGGGTGATCTTAACTTAAAGAAGTTCGCATGACAACTGGCTTCTAGCACAGAGGTTTTCTGATGCCAGAATATTGTTTCCCTTGTTTCATTCTTCCTTTTTGGTGAGGTATAGGCCTTTGTGATTGCAGAGTTGAGGAGATGCTTTGAATGAGGTTCTTATGACATAGAAAAGCACACTGGCCTTTAGAATAGGAATCCATAGATTTGTGTCTTACTGTGTTAGCAACCTGGGCTAGTACTCCAGTCTTACCCTTAGAGGAATAGTATCTGATGGTTTACAACCCATCATATACGAATGAAGTTTCAGTATCATAGCTATGGCCTGGATTTGGAGGTAGCCAAGAGTATCCTGGGAAGAGAATTTTCACTGAACCTTGGGTTTTATAGCAGGAGAGAAGAGGGGAATTGATGGCTGTCTGGTAAGTCTAAGTCACTAAAAACATAACTCATGGGGCTGACTGAGACCATGGCAATAATAGGTTTGCTTTGTTTCTAACAAAGGGGGAGTTTAATTTTTAATTTTTATTTTACATTTTTCTTTCCCTTTCTCTCTTTCTCTTTTCCTTCCCTTCCACATTATGGATTACAATACATACATTAAAAGGTTGTCATGTGTATCTTTTGCCTGTATTTAATGCTCAGTTCTAGGTTGGTATTAGCACTTTCAACAATTATTAGCACACTGTTCCCTTCTCTGTCTTACCTAACCTCTGACTCCCACATGTTTGTGATAATTTCCACCTTTGAGAAGACCTCCTGATCCATGTTTCACCCAACCTTGGATATTGGTATCATAATACCTCATTGAATTTTCTGTTTGTGTTGTGCCAGGCATCAAACCAAATTGCCACATATAGAGCAAGCACCTAACCTACCTGTACTATTTCTTCTAGCCCTACTGTACCCTGATCTTTCCCTTTAAGTTTCATCAGTAAATGCTCGAGATGAGAGCCTTCTATTGAGACTATACCACCTACACAGCAGAGCCTGGCAAGCTACCCATGTTTTATTTGTTATGCCAAAAACTAGTAACAATTATGGACCTCAATTCCATGACCTGAAGAATGGTTTGAGGCTCTTCCTGTCCCTGGAGCAAGCAGATGCCTTTGGGTTACACTTGCTTATGACAGGATGTATGGAGATGTTACTGGTGCCCGCCAAGCAAATCGATGAACAAAGGGAAGACAGTGATACAGTGATTTTTTAGTATTTAAAAATTTTTGTATTATACCACTGTAAGATTTTTTGTATTATACCATTATACACAATTACAAAGCCCTTCATGATTGGGTTTTAGTCATACAGTGTACCAGTACCCATCCCTCCACCAGTGCACCCGTCCCAACACCGGTGTCCCCAGAGTCCCTTCCCCAGCCTGCCCCTATGGCTGGCTGCTGCTGCTTCTTCTTCTCCTTCTCCTCCTTCTCCTTCTCCTCCTCCTTTGCCTCCTCCTCCTTTTCCTTCTCCTCCTTCTCCCTTTTTCTCCTCCTCCCTCCTTCTCTTTAATATTGTGAATAGAAATCATTAAGTCCTCACTTAAAGACTGTCATGGGTAAGTTCTTTAAACTGACCTGATTCAGCATGATTTATAATAGAAGCTGTTAACCAAATGTATGGAAAAAATCAACTAATTTCAAGAGAACACTATGTGGGAAAGCAGGTCCTTCGATAACATCACCTCCTGATCACCATGGGGGAAAATTGTTTTCCTTATCAGCATTGATAATCAACGTTGAAAATGTTGTTCACAGTTCTGCTATATTTTTATTTCATTTTTAATAAATATACTTATGATTCAGAGAAACAAATCTATGAAATTAATTTTTAAAATTTTACTTCAGTGATGCTCCAAGTTTTCAGGGCAGGCCTGATGGTTCAGTGTTCGGACCCAGCAGTGCTGGAGGCCTTCAGGAACACCCCAGTTAAATGTGGGGGCTCCAGGGCTATACCTGGCGATGCTCAGAGACCATGTGATTTTTTGTGTAGTGCTGACAGGACATGCACTTCAGTCCTTCAGCTAGCTCCTGGCTGGCCTGAGAATTCTTTTTTCTTTATTAAGGCACAGATTACTTTGGATACTCGGTGTCACTTCAGATCATTCAACTCCCCCATCAACTGGGGCTGATGGGGAATTTTCATCAACCCATTCACTAGGTGAATCAGACGCTTCACCTAGTGCCCTTGTACCCCACTCTTATTTCAGGCATATGTCTGAAATTCAGCTTCAACTTCCTACAATGAGAACAATTAAGATTACTCTGATTTGGCAGGTGGCAGCCAGAGGTGCCAACATGTTGGCCCCAAGAAAGGGGGCATTTATAAAGCAGTGGGACAGATTTTTTGGAAGAAAAACCCCAAAGAATCTGGTCTCTCAATTGCCCAGACTTTAATCCTAGACTGTGGCAGCGTGATGAAATATTGAAACTTTTCAACATTTCAGATATGTTGCATTTCAAACATATCTGAAATGAAAAATGGAATGGGCCCGTGTAGCCCACATCGCTCAAAGTCATCATCTACAGTGGAGCCTCCCTTCACAAACTACTAGAGTTTCTTAGAGTCAAGGAACCAGAGCAAAACAATTGTCAATATAGCAGCAACCAAACAGGCATCAAGATTAATAGCAATGAACCAACGATAGTCCACTTCTGGCAAAGTAGGCAGGTCTACTGAATAGTCTCCTTAGAAACTCTGTAGATAATGGTTGGATGGAAAAGTCCATTTCTTTCCAAGTGCTATCTTTAAAGAAGTTGGAGAGGAACTGGTGAAACGTAATTGAGCTAACTAACCGTGGAGAATTTTATAATTCTTTATGGAATTTCCTTCTTAATTCACAAAGACATGGCCTTCCTTCAAGTCAGAGGAACCCTGAATATTTTTTAGATTTGTTTTTTCTTTGCAAAGAAAGCAAGAGTTTGGATGACCAGGACTTGGGCCTATCACGACTCATGAACAAATTTTGCAGGGAACAGCTCAAGGTCTCCTGCAGTAGTTGCAGAGGCCTCCCCTCAACCCAACTCTCTGAGAATTGTGGGTTTGTGGGTGCTTCTGTCCAGAGGCTCCTGTAGCTGATAGAGCCCAGGATGGACTTACATAGTTGAACATCGTGTTTGTAGCCATGTGCACAAAAGAGGAGCCGTCTATATTGGGTTCCTTTGTGAAGTTAATAAATAGGTCTCTGAACAGAGACGATTAAAGAGAGGTCTTCCCTGCTCGGGTTTCTTCTTTTGATTGAGGTATAAAATGCACACTGAAGTGCACCAATCTTAAGTGTAGAGCGCCATTGATTTTTTTTTTGCATGTATACACCTTGTAATTACCATCCAGGTCAAGGTATTTAACATTGCCGGAACCCAGAGCTCCCTCCTGCCTTTCCAGTCAATTCCTCATCCCCAGCCCCCAGAGGGACACTCACATTTTTTTTCTTGACTTTGTAGAATTTTTACCAAGTTCCAAATCTGAGACATACTCAAGTAACATTAAAAGGGAAAACTTAATTTACGCATTATTGCATTTTTAGGTGAAAAACAGCAGTCCAGTTTGGTATCAAAATATTTAGACAGATATTCAGCATAGCTCCAAAGGAAAAGGAATAAGAAATTCAGATACACTCTTTTCTTTTTTAAATTTTTTATTATACCACCGTGAAACATACAATTACAAAGGTGTTCATAATTGGTTCTTGGTAATACAGTATACCAGCACCCATCCCTCCACCAATGCCCCATTTCCACCACCAATGTACCCCACCCTCCCGCCCACCCCCCTATGCTGCCTTAATAGCAGGT
Source organism: Cryptotis parvus (assembly GCA_021461705.1). Classification (NCBI taxonomy): domain Eukaryota; kingdom Metazoa; phylum Chordata; class Mammalia; order Eulipotyphla; family Soricidae; genus Cryptotis; species Cryptotis parvus. The sequence goes on from JAJIBD010035605.1 coordinate 21,536, forward strand.
ACCCCAGTTTCCCTCTCTTTCTCTCTGTCTCTCTGTCTCTGCATCTCTCTCCCCTTTTATTTTACACATTGTGGCTAGCCCTACAGATATTTAGAGTTTATCACTTATGTCTCTTTGTGTATATTCAATGGTGAGTTTTAATCTGCCATTCCCATTTCCCACATTTAGTAAAACACTGGAGATACACTCTTTGTAGCCTTCGACTAAACATGGCATTAGTTGTGAGTTTAGACAGATATTCAGCGTAGCGCCAAAGGAAAAGGAATAAGAAATTCAGATACACTCTTTGTAGCCTTTCGATTAGACATGGCATTAGTTGTGAGTTTGAATTTTGATGATGAAAAGATAGTGCTTTTTACATTATTATTCATAGTTTCAACTCCAGACCCACCATCAGGGTTAGAGGGACACTCAGTTCTATCCATCCATCCCAGCCACACATTCCACCTCTTCATGAACACAAAAGAATCATACCTTGTACTGAGTTCTGTTTAAGATCACTGGTCAACGCCAGTGTGTGGCCTTCTTCTCTTTCTAGGCCTTTTTAGAGATGGCTTACACAGAAGCTGCCCAAGCCATGGTCCAGTACTACCAAGAAAAAATCTGCTATGATCACTGGTGAGAAGTTACTCATTCGGATGTCCAAGAGATACAAGGAATTGCAGCCAAAGGTAAATAAAGCATGCCTGATTCAACAAACATTAGCTTCGGGGCATGTGCGTAAGTGCTGGCAGGAAGGAAAGAGAAGGAAAAGACCCCAGCATTATCCACTCTCTCTGAGACACCACACGGGTATTGTTATAATGGCAGCCCATTGTAACATGGCAGGAGAAGTGCTCATTAAGGTCCCTGTAGAATGCAAAGGGATGCAAGAGAACCAACCAGCTGGACCCACGGAGGATTCTACAGAGAAAGTCTTGAAAGCCGAGTAAGGAAGGGAAGGCGGCTGCTTTTCAATGGTGCAAGTTCCAGGCTTATTCCTAAATAGAACCCTTTTTTTCTACTCATACAGGTTTCAGTAAAATTTTCTTCTTTTTCTCACGCCCTGGATCTCTTTACTCTTTCCATCACCTTCCATATTTATGTTGTAAGACCCTGAAGATTCCTTCCAAGTTGCACATAAGTGAACTGGCCACTGTCAGAACCCAAAGATGAATTCACATAATTTGAAACAGCGGAGTTTGTTTTAAACTGCCTACATTGTCCTTTCCTTTTCTGTTTCCTTTTCTTGTTTGTTTTGGGGTTTTGTGATGTGTACAGAAAAGTGACTGTGTATCCTTTTTAAAATAATGGATTAAATTCCATGATTCCTCGCAAACATTTATCATCAGTATTGAGAAATAGGACACAGACAGTCCGGGGGTGGGGGGATGCCCTCAGCCCCCTCATCTTCACTCTTCTTACTCGCAGATTATCATTTCTCACTTTGCTTTGCTATAGCTTAGTTTTACATGGTTTGAATTCTCATGAGAACAGACTCTTGATGGTCGTTTCCTGTGACCTCTTTCATTTATCATCGTGGTACCTGTGTTGGAGTGTCTGTGTTGTTTACATACAATTCTGTTAACTCTAAATTTATTTATGCATCCTACTGTGGCTGGGCATTTGGGTGGTTTCCAGTGTTATGGGATGAGGGAAAATGCTTCTGTGGATGCTCTCAAATGTGCTGACCTGGTACTTATGTCCATGAGAGCATAACAAAGGACATGACCAGTAGGAGGAGAAAAATGCCAAATTCGAAGCTAGCTGGTCCTCAGTTGCCTCTCTTTCATGTGGTGGGAGACTGGGGGCACAGCTCAGCAGGGCCTCAGGGCTGTTCTGGTTCTGTGCTCAGGAGTAACCCCTGGCAGTGCTCCAGAGACCACATATGGTCCTGGGGATTGAAACGGGGCGGGCACATGCGGGGTGGCACCTCTCACAGTACACTTAAATTTTTCTAGATGATGGCAAGAACGTTTCAAAATTAGTTCCAAATTTCTAGTCTAATTTATATTATAATCATAATTAATTTTAATTTATATTATAATTAATATAATGATTAGAATATAATCACATTTATATTCTAATTTATATTCTAATTAGGTTTTGTTTTTAAAAAGAAAATCAGAGAGTTCTCTGTGGTCCACATTTTTGCTCACATTTTATCTTTTCTGCCTTGAAGCCTTTTGCCTTTCTGAGGAAAATAATATAGTTCATCATGGTTTTATTTTTTATTTTCCTACTTACCAAATTTTGTTTTGTTTTGGGGCCACACCCAGCTGTGTTCAGGGCTTACTTGTGGTTCTGTGCTGAGGGACAACTTGTATTGGGGTGCAGCCA
>JAJIBD010035606.1:0-30667 GCA_021461705.1 Cryptotis parvus
GCTTCAGCCCCACAGCCTGTTGTTCTGTTACAACTTTTGTTACCCTTCAACTCACCCACCCCCAAATAAACTTCAGAAATTTCATTTTGTTTTTTGGTTTTTTAAAAATATTTTATTATACCACTGTCAGATATACAATTACAAGATGCTCATGTCTGAATTTTGGTTCTACAGTGTTCCAACACCCCATTCCTCCACCCCTGCCCATCTCCCATCACCAATGACCCCACCTCCCTTCCCCCTTCCTCAGGCCTGCTCCATGGCAGGTTCTTTATCTCCTTTCTCTCTCTCTCTCTCTCTCTCTCTCTCTCTCTCTCTCTCTCTCTCTCCTTCTCACTTCCCTTTCTTACACATTGTAGATTGTAATATATTCTAGAACATGATTGGTTCCACTAGTTTGATGTACCGGGTCCAGACCACGAAAATGGCAGTTATTATGGTGAGCAAGTCTCATCCGGCTGCTTCTGAGGCCCTTTAGAGGTGATGGGTCCTCTCCCAAAATCCATCTTTCCTCCTGGGAGCCTCATGGTCAGCTGAGCTAGGGGAGAGCTGGATGGCAGCTCTCCCCTGCGTCTGAGTCTCTGCTTCATGGCCAAGAGCCCCGAGGCAGTTCGTGGGTGGGACCACCAGGCCTCTGGGACAGGTCAGAGAGGGAAATGGACCTCAACTCCATCTCCGGGAACACCCAGTGACTTTGAGAGCCACCTGCCTGGGTTCAAACTAGGCTGCTTTGAGCTGGTCTTGAGATCCGTATTTCTCTTGCGTATGGGTTCTGATGAGCTGTGGGCTTCCGTCTGCGGATATGGTGGCTATTATTGTGAGCGGAGTCTCATCCGGCTGCTTCCAAGGCCCTACAGAGGTGATGGGCTACAGAAATTTTTTTTTACGTATTTTATTATATACAAATAAAAAAGATATACAATTAAAAAGTTCATGTTTGGGCTACAGAAATTTCTTAATGGTTTTTCCAATGCCATTTGGTCTGACAAATAAGAGAGAATTAAATCCTGCCTACAGGAGCAACAACTGAACTTTGTTCCTCTTCAGCGAATTTTGAAGCCATCCTATGCAACCGTAGTTCTGGAACCATTGAGTTCAGTGTAGGGACATAATAGCACTTCACTCAGCCAGAAGGGAATGCTCTGTGCCCTTCTCCAGCTGCAAAATTTTGAAGACATGTATTCTAATTGCTCTGACTTGTGTCAGAGAAATCCAATGTATGTTTCTACTCTCCTGTGAGTTAGTCTCCAGATGCAGATGCTTCCCACGTGATCCAAGAAGCATGAATGAATTCCTGGAGCCTTTCAGTTTCCTCTTCTCTGACATACATTCACCCTCCATGCTTTTCCCTTGGAACTCATTTATTTAATATTTTCTCTGTCACACTCTCCTAGGTTTTGTAACCAGCTACCCACACTTTGCCACATGGCTCCTATACTGACACATGGGCTAAACCTGACTGAAGTGAACTGCGTGCTTCATGGCCTCTCTGGATGGATTTGACCTAGTTTTCCTGAAGAGTTATAGAATCCTGATTTGTATGGTATAGGCCATAAGCTGATGACTCTTGATGTTTACACAAGAAGTTCTGATGACGTTCGAGGTTTATCACTTCTTCCTGATGTTTTTTGACAAAGTTGATTGCTTCAATTTTATATATTTTAAAATCACTAACATCTTTTCAAATGACAGAAAGTTCTGACATACTCCAAAGGCAAGACTGATACCAACCTAGAAATTTTATCAAAAATTCCCTGGAACATTTTGCATTTTACCCTTTAGAATTTCATTTTATTTTGTTTTGTTTTGGGTCCATACCTGGAGGAACTCAGGGCTTAGTCCTAGTTCTGCACACAGGGATCATACCTGGCAGACTTTGGACCATATGGGTGCTGGGGATCAGACCAGAGTCTGTCACATGCAAGGTAAGGAGCCCCTCCCCCACACCTTTAGAATTTCGAAGTTATCTATCAAAGATATTAGTTTGTGCCAAATCCTTAGCTGATGTCAGCTATAATTCTTGCTCTTGCTTCAAAGAGGTTTCACTATTGCCATCCAATAAAGGAAACACTAAGTGTACCTGCCCATTAATTAATTTTCTCTATCTTCCACCAACGTGTTCTAGTGGGATCCAACATTCCTGTACCTCTACCAGGTTTGTTTTGTGATCATGCCTGAAGCAGTTCTGTTTGTTCTGTTATTTCTGCCTGGACTTGGTTTTCAAGTCTTCAGACTTTTTAGATGGGGACCTTCTGTTAAACTTTAATAAGTACAAAGCTCAGTGCTTGCAAATATGACCCTTATCCTCAAGTAGCTTATATTTATCAGATAAAAGACATGCTTCAATGACCACGGTACAAACCATTCATGAAGTGCTGTGAGGAGTTCAAAGAAGCCATCCTGGATATTCAGAGAGAGATCCCTGAAGGGAGTGATGGAAGGTCGCGTAGAAGACATAGTATCTGAGCTAAGATCTGAGGCAGACTGAGCTTTTGAACAATAACTAGAAGGGCAGAGTTGGGATTCCTAGAGGAAGAAATAACCTAGGAAATAGAGGAATATTCGACATGATATGTTCACAGAGGCATTAGCATAGTTATGACTATGCAAAGTAGAGTATATTAAAATAACATGTTAGCTCCAGCAGAAACACATTTTGGGTCAATTCATAGCAAGATTTGATTTTATAAATTAAGGAATTTAAGTTAATATAAAATAAAATGGAAATGTTGGGATTTAATCAAGGATTTATTTATTTTTGCCTGTTTTGGAGACCACATATGGAGATGCTCAGGATTACTACTGACTTTGCATTCAGGGATCACTCCCTGTGGTGCTCAGGGACCACGTGAGATGCTGCGGATCCAAACCCAGTTGGTCACATTCAAGGCAAATGCCCAAAGCTCTGTGCTCTCTCTCTAGTCCCTGGAGCAATGCTTTAAACATTAACTTGATAGGGAAATGCAGTATAAGGAAAGTGATCCATAAGGAAGGGAAATGATCAATAAGGAAAGGGAAATAATACAGATATTGTGAAAGCAGTAATAAAGTTCTGTAGCATTGTTATCAGTGGGAATATAAAACAAGTAGTATAATAACATTATTTATTTATTTAAATTTTTCTTTATTTGAGCACCGTGATTTACAAAATACAAAGTTTTTTACAGTACAGTCGTTACAAGCATTCATCATTCAACACCAGTTTCATCACCAATGTGCCCCCACCACCAAAGACCTTCCTTTCTATCTTCCCCCCATCTCCAAGCCTGCTCTCCTACAATTAGCTGGCACTAATTGTATCGATTATTGCAATGTATAAATAGTAATGGTATTGATAAAGTCATAAAATTATCCTGGATTGTTTGTGTGTTAATTTGGTTCATCATTATTGCAGGTTTATGCAACTACTATTTAGATCTACCTGAGCCTATACTGAATAATCTAACTTATATTGCTTTGTTAGAGTTAATTTGTTATATATGGTCAAAAAGACATTTTTAAAAGAAGGTTCACTTGATCACTTTATCACTTGAATCCCGTTATTCATCGATTTGCTCGAGCGGCGCCAGTAACATTTCCATTGGACCCTATCACGTACCAATGTAGCCCAATGGCATCTGGTTGATTCAGGAATATGAAGAAACTCAAACCGTTCCTTCAGGGTCTTTACAAGGAAGTCTGACCATGTTGTAGGTGGGCAGTCACGTGATCTTTTGACATCCCGTGGGATCCAGTCGGTAACGGCTCTAGTCCAGCAGTTGTATCCAAATCACATTACATGTCCAGCCCATCTGATTTTCGATGGGTTAAGAAAGGCGAACAGGGGCCGGCGATAGCCCAGCGGGTAGGGCGTTTGCCTTGCGCGGCGGGCCTATGCCGGCCTGGGTTCGATCCCCGGCATCCCATATGGTCCCCTGAGTATGGCCAGGAGTAATTCCTGAGTGCAGAGCCAGGAGTAACCCCTGAGCGTCGCCAGGTGTGACCCAAAAAGCAAAAAAAAAAAAAAAGAAAGGCGAACAAGCAGTACCTGAAAACCAAGTCCAGCCAGAAATAATAGAACAAACAGAACTGCTTCAGGCATGATTACACACTTTTTTTTTTAAATGAGAATTCAGAAAAAAATGTCTTATCATTTCATGCCTGCAGTTTTTGGTCTCCTTGGAGATTTCTAGCTGTTTGTCTGAACCATGGCCAGAGTGAGGTTACAATGGCACCAGGGGGAGTTCTGAGAGCGGCCCTGTGACCTTCTGGAGGCGGGAGTTGGGGGAGGGACCTGAATGGCGGAACATACTATTAAACAGTATCAATGTGTGGCTGAACGACCTGCCCTATAGGCTCGCTTCCCTAAAGGTACACTTGCCTAGCAAGTTGGCGTCCAGAAACATGCTAAATCTAGTATTCTATTGCTACCTCTATTATTCTGTAGGTTGTCCTTTAAAACTAACAGTTCACTGAGGACATTTTACAACCAGCATTTGTAGAAACTCTTTTCCTTCATATTTTCTTTCTTTTTTTTATTGCTTTTTGGGTCACACCCAGAAATAAATGCTCAGGGGTTACTCCTAGCTCTGCACTCAAGATTTACTCCTGGCGGTGCTCGGGGGACCATATGGGATGCTGGGGATAGAACCTGGATTGGCCAAGTGTAAGGCAAGCGCCCTACCTGCTGTGCTATGGCTCCAGGCCCTCCTCTTTATTTTTCTTTACACCCAGTTTTTTCGCTTTCTTTTCTGTAGGGAGGTTATTTAATCAAAGTTAAATAACTCTTTTGTACTTGCAAATAGTGCAGGCCATGCCCACTAGCAGTGTGGTAAGGTCCTCTACCTTTACTGCACGGTCTCCTCTGCCCTCACGTCACAATTCTGTTATTTGGTTTGGTTTATTGGGCCACACTCAGCAGTGTTCCTAGCTTTCTCCTGGCTCTGGCTCTTGGAGCACTCCTGGAGGGGCTTAAATGTGGTGCCTACGATCAGAGCCTGGTGAGTAGCACACAGGGCACACATTGCACTGTCTCTCCAGCCCTGGGTCACAGATCTATTGACAGTAGCCCAAGATTGTTTCTGCTAGGGATATAGCCCTCCCTCATTCTCTCCTTCCCTCCCTCCCATTTTCCCACCCTTCCTCCCTTCCTTCCTTTCTTCTCTTTCTCCTTCTCTCCCTAATTGGCTCCTTCCCTCCCTCCCCTCTCTCTTTCCTTCCTTCCTTCCTTCCTTCCTTCCTTCCTTCCTTCCTTCCTTCCCTTCCTTCCTTCCTTCCTTCCTTCCTTCCTTCCTTCCTTCCTTCCTTCCTTCCTTCCTTCCTTTCCTTCCTTCCTTCCTTCCTTCCTTCCTTCCTTCCTTCCTTCCTTCCTTCCTTCCTTCCTTCCTTCCTTCCTTCCTTCCTTCCTTCCTTCCTTCCTTCCTTCCTTCCTTCCTTCCTGTTACTCCTGGCTCTGCATTCAGAGATCACCCCCAGAGTTATACAGGGGGCTGTGTGGGAGGGATGCCACGGATCAACCCTGGGTTGACAACGGGCATAGCAAACTCCCTACCATCTGTACTATCTCTTTGGTTCCTGATTCTTAAAACAACAATAAAAAAGCAGTTCTTGGTTTCACTGAGTGAACATCTGTAGGCACATTATTGACAGTCTGGAGGGATGAAACACACCTGGCTGTGTTCAGCACTAAACCCTAGCTTATGCTCAGGGATTGCTCCTGGTTATACTTGGGGACCATATGTGGTGCTGATCATAGAACTGTGGTTTGCTGCATTGCAGAGCAATGTTATAATCGTTTTTAAGCAGATAATTTTATCCCCTAACCTGTAGGAGATTAGAAAAATATGTTCACTGATTTGATCGAATATAGAAGGATGCTTAGGTTTTATTATTTTTTGGTCACACCTGGCAATGCTCAGGGGTTACTCCTGGTTCTGCACTCAGGAATTACTCTTGGCGGTACTCAGGGGACCATATGGGACACCAGGGATCGAACCTGGGTCAGCTACATGCAAGGCAAACACCCTACCCGCTGTGCTATCGCTCTGACCCCAGGATGCTTAGGTTTTAGCAGTTATGTCTCTCTGCAAGTTTGCTGAGAATAGGCTATGTGTTCTGTGACCTATATCTGTTTCACAAAAAGAAAATGAGGTGGGTTCCTAATACTCTGGAAACCCTCAGGACTAGGTAGTGTTGATAAAATACATTTCAAAGCAAATTAACTACTAATTGAAAATAAATTAGAATGTTAGCATTGCATTCTCAGAGGACCAGCAGCCTCAAAGTTTGAACTCAAAATATGAAGAAAACTTATACATAATTACTTTACTAGCAGTTTAAAATGATTGCATGATGATTCAAGTCTTTATAGAGGGGGAATTGTTACAAATTTGAGCACAGACTTGAATCAACATTACACTTAACAATTGGATTACATTGAATGATGAAAAAGACAAGCACGCTGACTCTAAGAAATTCTTCTAGTATTACTAGTAAGCACTAAAATTTTATAGAGGTTTAGATACTTCTTTGATATGGTTGATGCATTATCATAAAAATCCGGTTGGTTTTATTCAAATTTCCTAATCTAATGCAGTTAAATAAATTTCCCAAATTCCTGTAATATGAAGGTGCACTGTCAGAGTTTCCCTGATGCCTGTGCATAGTGAATCCCATTGCCGTCACCCCAAAAAATCCAGATTGAATTGTTTGGAGCCTCTGATCCTGGATTTTTTGATCCTTGATTGAGTCATTGTGCACCACTCTCTGATTTTATAACTAGACAGGTACACAAAGCATTTCATAATGTAGTCTGAAATAGCACCTACTGTCCATAGTTGATTTGATTTCTTTAAATGCCACTAATGCTTTTTTTATTTTATGATTCACTAAATTTATGCAAAGCATTGCAATATAATTCCAAAAGAAAATTTTCAGTTTTTCCATATTTTCAAGTTAGTGAGATCTCCACCTTTCCATTGTTATGAACACTTGCTGTTCACATGGATTTACCATTTTTTGTGAGTTCTAGAATAGAGATTTTTTTTCTTCTTTTCTCTCTCTTTTTTTGTCATACACAGTGGTCCTCAAGAGATACTCCTGGCTCTGCTTTCAGAGATTATTCCTGGGTGGAATTGGTGGACCACAGAGGGTCCCAGGGGTTGGATGCATGCCAGGCAAATACCCCATCTGCTGTATTATCACTCCATCCCTCTGAGATTTTTTTAGAGTTCTCTTAGTAGTGTTTAGAGGATCCTGAGTCTAGTGAGTTCTATCTCCAGTTCTCAGAACCCAGGATATTATTATAATATTTCTGACATTACCATGACCATATTTTTTGATAACTATGAGATTGTAGGACCACTTGCATAGTAATATTTGTAGCCTAACTACTCTCCCCATGGTAGACAGGGACTAACATAAAAAGAATGGAATTATTAATGAATTAATATATCTAACATAACCTGCACTCTTGTTCCCCTACAGAATATTAATAGATATCTTTATTTACAGCTATGGAACATACTTTAAAGAAACAACATAAAAGCAATAAATCTTCAATATCTAATTCTTAAGGATTTTATTGGGGGACGGAGGGAGGTGAACTCAGAACTACTTCTGACTGTTCTCAGGGATAGCTCTTTAAATAGAAGAAATCTATGCATATTCAAATTTCTTCCTTGTTGAAGTTTCTGTTCATTTCTTCTCCCCATTTTTTGATGGGGTTGTTTGTTTTCTTCTTGTAAAGTTTTACCAGTGCCTGATATATACTGGATATTAACCCCTTTTCAGATGGGTATTGGGTGAATATTCTTTTCCATTCTGTGGACTGCCTTTGTATCTTAGTCACTGTTTCATTGAGGTGCGGAAGCTTTTTAGTTTCATGTAGATATGTTTATCTTTTCTTCTAGTTGCTTTGTTAGTGATGTTTCACCTTTGAAGATGCCTTTAGCTTCAATGTCGTGGAGGGTTTTTTTTTTTTTTTTTCAATGCGGCCCAGGTATGCCGAACCAGAGACTCTCAGGCATGGGCAGAGCTGCTACTTGCTCTCTCTGTGCCCAGCTGCTTGTGAGGCTCCTGGGAGGCATGCCGGGTTCTAGCCCTGGCCTGCCACCCCAGCAGAGCCTCAAAACAAGCCAGACCACCCTCCCCTACTTCATGGGGCCTGCCATTTTCCACATCCGGACTTCCCTCTCGTCACAACTCCACCCAGCAGACCAGACTATCACAGTCTGGCTCTCGCCGCTCACTAGCAGCACGAGTTCATCAATAAATGCTTTATCTATTAGAGGTGACTACAACAGTATGCCACTCGCACAGCAAGCCTGGCAAACTGCTCATGTAGTATTTGATATGCCAAATGCCAGTAACATTTATATTGGGTCATTCCCGTGACTTAATATAATGGCTTGAGGCTCTTTATGTTCCTGGAGCAAGCATATGCCTTTGGGTTCTACTAGCATGAGACGGGACATATGGAGATATTACTGGTGCCCGCTCTAGCAAATAGATGATTAAAGGGAAGATAGTGATAGTGATAGTTATACAGAGGTCCAAATTAATTTTTTTTTATGTTGCTGCCCAGTTCTCCCAACACCACTTGTTGAAGAGGCTTTCCTTACTACATTTTGAACTCTATGCACCTTTATCAAAGATAAAATGATCATGTGTTTGAGGTTGGGTGTCAGGATGCTCAATTCTATTCCATAGGTCCACAGGTCTGTTTTTATTCCAATACCACACTGTTTAAATTACTACTGCCTTGTAGTACAGTTTGAAGTTGGGAAAGGTGATGCCTCCCATCTTCTTTTTCCAGAGGATTGCTTTAGCTATCCATGGAGGTTTGTTGTTCCATACAAATTTCAGGAGTGTTTGGTCAGTTTCTTTGAAGAATGTCCTGGGTATCCTTACAGGGACTGCATTGAAAAAATGCTCATCATCACTAATCATCAGAGATGCAAATCAAAACAACAATGAGATATCATTTTACACTACAGAGACTGGTACATGTCAAAAGAGCAACAACAACAAGTGTTGGCGTAGATGTGGGGAAAAGGGGACACTCATCCATTGTTGGTGGGAATGCCGGCTGGTACAGCCTTTCTGGAAAACAACATGGACATTTCTCCAAAGACTAGAAATTGAACTCCCATTTGACCCAGCCATACCACTCCTGGGAATCTACTCTGGGAAGCCAAAAATATGCAGAGGAAACACCATCCCTACTTTTATGTTCATAGCAGCATTATTCACAATAGCCAGAATCTGGAAGCAACCAGAGTGCCCGAGAATCGATGACTGGATAAAGAAGCTTTGGTACATCTGCACAATGGAATACTACGCAGCTGTTAGGAAAAATGAAGTTATAAAATTTGCCTATAAATGGATGGACATGTGTTGCAGGACTCCTAAGGGCCGCTGCATCTGCTCTGGATTGCCTCCCGCAAATCACTCCGTAGATAAGGGAGGTAGTCTAAATGTGGCGGTTTATCCGACCATGTATGCTGTACTAGCTGGTATAAATATTCTCCCATGCTATCACAATCATCGTGGGACTAGCTAGATCTTACCAGCATATTAGCCTGGCCACGTAAGGACATCTAAGTAATTAGACTAGAGAGAAATGCTGTTTGCTTCCAAACAAACAAGCATGGCTCCCTGATAAAATATAAAACTACAATGAAGTAGAGGAGACTTGTGAAGGCTTGGAGAAATATTTAACTGGCATTGGTGTTGGTCTTTGGTACAGTGACATGCCATCTCAGAAACCCCCTTCTCTACATTTCAAAGGCCTTCCCGGCTCAAAACATTAGCACAGTAAAGGCCCTAGGTGAGATGCAGAGAGGGATTACCTGAGGGCATTGTACCCTCCCTGCTTTCCATAACAATGGGAGGAAGGTCTGAGTTGCGGGGGTATAAACTAGCCGGTTCCCACTCTCCCGGGCTTCTTCTTCTTCCGGTGGGATCTCGCCTTGTGAGCGTTTATTCCCTTGGAAGTTTTACACGTGGTGGTCGCCATCTTGGCCTACACATGGCTGGGGTTCTAGCCTGGAATCCTAAGCATCGGGTTTTTCCTTTTTGCTGATTTGTATGCCTGAACCTGTGATAAGTAAAGCCTTTTAAAACCGCATCGGATTCCTGAGTGTTCATCCATTCCTCGCCGGCTTCGGAGGTAGAAGGGAACTTGCTTCCCGGCACTGTCGGGGACCCCCACGGAGCGCCCGACAGACATGGAGAAGATTATGTTGAGCGAAATTAGCCAGAAGGAGAGAGACAAATACAGAATGACTGCATTTATTTGCATGACATAAATATATATGCATATATTATGATACCAATATCCAAGGTCAAGTGAAACATGCATCAGGAGGTTTTGTCAAAGGTGGAAATTATCACAAATGTGTGGGAGTCAGAGGCTAGGTAAGACAGAAAATGGAACAGTGTGCTAACAATTGACAAAAGTACTAATACCAACCTAGAACTGAGCATTAAATACAGGCAAAAAGATACACATGACAACCCTTTAATGTAGGTTCTGTAATCCACAATCTGGAAAGGAAGGAAAAGAGAAAGACATAGAGAAAAAGGGAAAGAAATAAAGAACCTGCCATGGAGGAGGGCTGGGGGACGGGGGAGGGAACCAGGAACATTGGTGGTGGGAGATGGGCACTGGTGGAGGGATGGGTGCTGGAACACTGTATGACCAAAACCCAAATATGAACGTCTTTGTGATTGTATATCTCACGGTGGTATAATAAATTACTTATTAAAAATACTGAAGGCAGAGCTAGAAAAAAAAGAAATCTATGCATAGACTCCCTTGCCAATGATTTTGATTCATTTTGACATGTGAATTTTTTTCCTTTTTATAAAATAGGGATACATTTTCAGGTACTATATCTCTAACACCTCTGGAAATTTTTATCTTTATAATAGACTGCTTTGTGAAAGTATATGGGACAAGCTCTAGGTTTCTCTTCAGATTGCATAAATCTTTCGCCTTTTACTAAAGATTTCCATGGAGAGGAACAACTCTGAGTTACAAGCAATTTTTCATAGGCCTTGCAGCAAGGCTGTTAAAAAAAAAGAAAGAAAGAATGGAATGTATATGGGACATTCACAAGATTTTGTGTGTAATCATCTAGCATCTTTGTATTTTTTTGCACTTATTTCTATGAGTTGTTTACTGCTTAATTGGTTAAAGAGTAAGATATTATCATAATGATTCAGAATGGCATGTTCCCTTGTTACCAATAAAGAATTCTCTAAAGATTTGGTTTCTTAGCATCGGTTTTGTCCTGGTAATGAATGTTAACAAGAATGTTCCCAGTTGCTTGTGTGTCAGTGACGTTATAAATGTATCATAACACTTAGACCCAGGAGCAAGCCCTGAGCATAACCAGATGTGGTACAAAACAGAATTAAAAAATACATGTGTCTGAAGGGCTGGAGAGATAATTAAGGCACTTGCCTTGCATACAGCTAACCTGGGTTCAACTCTTGGTGCACATACAGTCTCCTGAGCACTGCTAGGAGTGATTCTGAATACAGCACCAGAAACTCTCCCAGAGAACTTCCACAAGTGGTCCCTGAACACAGAGCCAGGAATAAGCCCCTAATCACTGCCGGGAGTCATCCCTGATCACAGAGCCAGGAATAAGCCCTAATCACTGCCGGGAGTCATCCCTGATCACAGAGCCAGGAATAAGCCCTGAGCACTCAAGAGTGACCCGGAACACAGAGCCAGGAATAAGCCCTGAGAACTGACACCTGTGGTCTTAGATTATCAAAATAATAACATTAACAAAAAATGAAAAGTATCATAAAGATTTTAACTAAGCATATATTTTGGTATGAGCATGTCTGGCCTGTACTTTCCACCAGTGAAATATAACAAATAGCCTCTGTGTCAATTGGTATTGAATTATAGGTTTTTTCTTAATTAAAAAAGGAGGAACTCTCTTAGAATATCAATTACAAATATATTATCATTTACTATATACCCAGAGCTATGTTAAAAATTTCACAGGATTAAAAAAAATAAATGGATGAAAACACCTATGCTTTCATCTAAAAACTCTGCTATCTACCAGGTGACGAAAATGGGAGTAGGGAGAGAGTTTTAATCTGGGTCTATTTAAATTTAGAGATTAATGGTCTAGTTAGACATGTTAAAATGGAGTGATGGAGGAAATAGTTCCCATAAACACATTCTTCTAAAGACAAGTATTTTTACATTAGAACATTATGCTGAAATGGTGGTTGCTAAGATCATGATAATGGCAACCGGGTAAAAATAGTAATATTCTCATCTGGCAAAAACCTGCTTTTAACCACCACACTCCGTGCTTCCCAGGACTGAGAACTTCATCACATTGTTCCCTCATCTTACCCGGCTGCCTAGTTCTTGGTTACTGATTTATTATTTGGTTATTAACTACTCCTTGCACAGTAACCTGATCGCTAGGTTTTGAAGTATCGTAGCCTTAGATGTTGCTTCGGTGGGAGCACTCTCAGCAGTGCTCTGGAGGTTCAGCACACCACTCCCCCGCCTCCCTGTGATTCTCGGCCATAGATTCAATTGCAAGGACCCAAAGATCTGATGTAGATTGGACCTACAGGGCCCACATCTGGGAACCCTGGAGAAAGCTTGGGACCTCGAGGACTGCATTCAAATTCTTGCGGTGTCATGTGGTATCAGGAATCCAATGGGTGGTGGTATAAATGTGCTTAATAGATGTACTATTGGGGCTGGAGTGACAGCACAGTGGGAAGAGTGCTTGCCTTACCTGCGGCCTACCTGGATTCAATCCCTGGCATCCCACATGGTCCCTGGAGCATTGCTAGGAGTAATTCCTGAGTGCAAAACCAACAATAACCCCTGAACATCACTGGGTGTGACCCCAAAAGGAAAACATACAGAGGCACTATTTCTGGAGCCCTCAGGTGTCGTTTTTTAAATTTGTCATAACCTTTCATATTTAGAGGTAAGCTTTGTGGTCTGGGCCGAGAGAACAACAGCTAAAGCGAATGCCTTGCATGTGGTCTACTCAGATTAGTTTTTGCCTTATTTTTTGTTTGTTTATTTTGGAGCCTCACTCAGTGGCACTCAGGGCTTACTTTGTTCAGAGATCACCACTTTTTTTTTTTTTGCTTTTTGGATCATACCAGTGATGCTCAGGGGTTACTCCTGACTTTTAGTTCAGGAATTACTCCTGGTGGTGCTCGTGGGACCCTATGGGATGCCGAGGATCGAACCCAGGTTTGCTACATGCAAGTCAAATGTCCTCCCAGCTGTGCTATCGCTCTGGTCCCCAGAGAGCACTTCTGACAGGGCTTGGGGAATAAGACAGGGATAAAACCAGGGTCAGCAGTGTCCTGAACAAGGCAAGTGCTTTACTCATTGAACTATCTTTCTTGACCCAACCCAGGTTTGATTTTTGAACCCTTTTAAGAGTGTTACCTTAACATAAAGCCAGTAGTAAGCCCTGAGCACTGTGGGGTGTGGCCCAACCTCTGGCCGGTTCCAGTTAAATGTATTCTGTTCTAAACCCTAGAGTGACTGAATAATTTGTTTACCTACAAATAATAATCTTGCTTTCTATGTGAAGAAAACGTTATGATCATGAAACGCAGTATTTCGTTTTTAAAAAAACATTTTGTATGTATGTATGTATGTATGTATTTACATACATACGTATCTTTTTATGTATGTATGTATTTTACTTTGTGGGTTGCTGCAGGGAAATGCTGAGGTGCCCGCGACAAAATCTAGGAGCAGGGTCAGGGATCCCCTTCTGTCCCAGGGGATCGGCTGCGGACAGAGAAAGACGCAAGAATCCACGAAGTTTCAAAATACTTTACTTAATACAGGTTCAGGCATACAAATCAGCAATAGGAAAAACTCCAAACTTATGATTTCCAGCTGGGCCTGGTTACGTGTAGGCCATGATAGTGGCCACCACGTGTTAAAGCCCTATAGAGAGAAGACAGTGAAAAGAGGCCAACAGGAAGGGAGAAAAGAGAGAGGGAGAACCCACCAAAAGAGAGCAAGAAAGGAAGCAGGCTAGTTTTATATCCCAGTAACCCAGACCTCCCACTAATACGGGAAGCCATCAAAGTCAAATTTCTCCCAGGCCCTCACCTAGGCCCTTTGAGATATTAATGTTGTCAAGAAAAGATCTGCCTAGGACATGGCTTTGCAGGGTAGAGAGGAATTTCTGAGACGAACTGCAACTCAGAATACAAAAAGCATGCATCTGTACCAAAAAATATACTATAGCCAGTTAAATATTTCTCCAAGCCTTCACAAGAGTCTTGTCTTTATTTCATGGTAGTACTGTATTTTATCTGCCTTTGAGTTATCAGAGAGCCATGATTGCTTGCTTGGAGGCAAACAGCATTTCTCTCTGGACTAATTACTTAGAGATCCAACTTGGCCAGGCAAATATACCAGTAAGATCTACCTAATCCCACGATGATTGTGGCAGCATGAGAGAATATTTATACTGGCCTGTATAGAATACATGGTCAGATAAGCTGTCACATTCAAACTGTCCTCCTCCTATCTACAAAGTGACCTGCAGGAGGCAACTCCAGGCCAGATGCAGAGGCACTGGGCATGTGTACTACAACAGTCACACCTGGCGATCCTCAGGGGTTACTCCTGGCTCTGTACTCAGGAATTACTCCTGGTGGTGCTTGGGGACCATATGGCTGCTTTGGATTGAATCCGGGTCGCTGCGTGCAAGACAAACACTCTACCAGCTGGACTATCTCTCTGGCCTCATGAAAAGTAGTATTTCTTAATGACAGGTCATGAAATGTAGCTTTTATGATAGTGATGGTAATTATACCTGCCCATCTAAGTGTTGCAGTTGTGGCTGCCGTGCCCAGCTGTGTTGGCAGGTGGCAGACAGGAGACAGGTTTGTCTACACCCAGAGCTCTGCCCCGTGGGCCCTGAATGGTTGATGGTCTGACATAGAAAAGATGGAGTCCCCTGGGAACTCCAGAGCCATGGCAGAGCTTAGCAAGCTATCCGTGGTGTATTCAATATGCCAAAACAGTAACAATAATGAACCTCATTCACAATGAATGGAGACGTTACTGGCACTCGCTTAAAGAAATCAATGAACAACGGAAGACAAGTAACAAGTGACAAGTGATGGTAATTATACCAAGCTATATAATATTTTTATTTTTAATTTTTTTTAAATTTTTAAACATTATAACACCATGATTGATAAATTTCCTCATAGCACAGTTATCACAGGTATTCATTGTTCAACAACACTTTCACCACCATTGTGCCCTTACCACCACCAAAGGCCACAGCCCACCACCCACTCCCCATTCACACACCAGCAGCCCCAGTTTGTTGCAACTACATATATCATTACAATGTGTAAGGGTTGGCCAACCAATGGGGTGACTGACTGGGAGCCCTCGGAACGTTGCACCTACCAAGGAAAACTCTGAGAGACCAAGTCCTATGCAAAAGCAAGGGTTTTATTAATAAGCGAGTATACTCGGGCTCATAGCGATAATTCCCGCTGCTACAGAAAAACCCAGCGCATAACCATCCAATAGATTTAAAATATTACATCAAGGTCTGCGTGCAGGCAGCCAATCACTTTGTACCAGGTAACCGTCACCTTCCAATCAGATCATACTTAATACTTCTTTCTATATTTGGCACGGCATGGGCCCAGTCTCCCAGTCTTTTCGCATACCATACCAAATATAGAGAGGAATGTCAGACGCAACTTCTCGGGAATGTTTGTCTTATAGCCCTCCCTGGAATTATTTGCTTAAGGCCCTTCCTGTTGTGCTCTTGTTGAGCCATCATTTTATCAGTTACTCCTGGAACCTGTTTTTTGAGTTCTGTGGGCGAGGGCCCATTCTTTCAAATGTACATATGGGCAAGGTCCTGGGAAAGCACTGGTACTAACCTTGGTTATTATCTAAGCCTGGAGCTCAGGCCGCATATTGGTCTTGCACCGTAGGTAGGAGCTGGCGCAGCTCTGCTTCTGGGCCTTCTATTCTCTGGCATTACTCATGACAGAGGCTCGGGAACTCATAGCCACGTCCACTGGGTCGTTGGAGGTGGGGGGATAAGGGGGAGCGCCTCAACCCCCTGATCCAAGCCGGGCCTGCCTGCCACAGCAACCCACAAGTCTGCTGACCCTAGGAGCTTTGCTGAAGCTGGTCAGGGACCCAGCCAATTTCCCCCCTCTCATTGCTCAGTGAGCTGCTCACCATAGGGAGCAGCTGGTACAGCTGTGCATCTTGACCTTCTCTTCTCCGGCAATACTAATGATGGAAGCTGAGGAACTCATTATGTATCTTAATCTTTATCTCACCTATTGACAAAAATATTAAAGACACCAGATAAAATCTAATAAATTAAAGAAGCATTTAAAGGATCTTAGGGTCTTGAGCCCACATCCCACTCAATGGAATGAGTATAGATGCATACATAATTGTCACAATTGGAAAAAGACTTCAGAATGTCCCCCCACATCTTACAAACTCATCTATTGTATCAACAACAAAAGCTGGACACAGATAGATGATGAAGAGTGGTTGGATGGCAGTTAAATAAATATGATCCATGACTTGTCAACAATTTTCTGAATACTGGACAGTAATAGAGTCTGTTAAATGAAATGTCCCTGATATCACTCTATGTTGGAAATGCTCATTTACAACTTTCAAAAGTCAGGTTCTTTGACTATGGAAAACTTCCGGTTTGAAGTGACATGGTTGGAATATAAATTTAGGTCTGGTAGGATTTAATGCTCCATCCCAGTTGTTTTTTTTAGGTAAGAGTATTGCTATTCATAATGCTAGCTCAATCACTGTCACTGCCTAACTCAGAAATCTCAAGAATTAGTATTGTCTGATACATTTTGTTTCCTTAGGAGAGAGACGGTATGGCTTATAAAACACAATGTTATCCTTTTCAGTCATCCTTATGATTTCATTAGTCTATATTATTGACTTTTTCTTCTTATTTCAGTGATCTGCAGCTCAGCTTTGGAAACAAGAGTTTTCAAGAAATGATATTTGTTTTCACATGAAACCAGCCATAACTATCATTATTAATTTCTACTCAGTATTACCTAATGAAGTGGTCATAGAAGCCCTAGCCAAACAGGGCATTCAATCCCAATACATTAAAATCCTCCGTGAGCTGTATTATGGATTTACCACCAGGATCTCACCATTCTACAAGGACGTGATCATTGATGTCAAAAGAGGGGGTTCGACAGGGTGATACCATTTCACCAAAACTCTTCAGCGCCACCCTCAAGAACATCATGCAACAATTAGAATGGGAAGGAATGGGAGTGAAGATAGACAGTCGGCAACTACACCGCCTCTGCTTCGCTGATGATATTGTTCTTAAACACCAAACATTAGCCAAGTGGCACAAATGCTGGCTGACTTTGACCGAGAATGTGGAAAGATATGTCTACAGCTGAATCTCTACAAAACAATGTTCATGAAAAATGAACTAGCTCCATTCACTCTCAACAGAACAAACATCTCTGGCTGCAGCAGTTATGTGTACCTAGGTTGTGGTCTCCAACATGATGAACGACCTAAAACCTGAGCTGTGCAGGAGGAAGAGAGAGGCGTGGAACGCCTTCAAAAGCAACCAAGAAATAGCTAAAAGGACAAAGAACCTCTGGCTCTGGACACATCTCTTTGACTCCAACCTTCTCTCTGCATTAACATTTGCCTCAGAGACCTGGGTCCTACTAAAGCAGGATGAGAATGCTATTCGGGTCTCCCAAAGAGGAATCTGAAAAGCTATGCTTGGAATATCACGCCTCAGTCAAGTGAGAGAAGGAATCGGAGTTTTGACCTCCATCAATGATCCAGAGTCAGGGATGCTGTCTCGTTTGCCAAGGCGTCGAAAATCAGATGGGCTGGACATGTAATGTGATTTGGAGACTGCTGGACTAGAGCCGTTACAGACTGGATCCCACAGGATGTCAAAAGATCACGTGGCCGCGCACCTACAAGATGGTCAGACTTCTTCAAGATCCTGAACGAGCGGTTTGAGGCTCTTTGTATTCCTGAAGCAAGCAGATGCCATTGGGCTACACTGGCATGTAATAGGGTCAAATGGAAATGTTACTGGAGACAGCTTGAGCAAATCGATGAGTAATGGAATGTCAAGTGATCAAGTGATTTCCGAATGATTGGTTTTGTCCACAACATGACGTTTAGTACCCGGAGTCAAACTGTAGAATGCACAATTTATTTTGGAGATTTTACCTCATTCTTTTCTCTACACCAGGTAGATACTGTTTATTTTATTTTCAAAATCTGAGTAAAACTGTACAGATGGAACAATGCCAGTCTAATGCAAATATGAAAGGTTATCAAAGAAACGCCAAATAAATAGGTATATTTATTGGATTCTTTTTTTGTGCTTACCACCTAAAGCAAAATATTAAAACTTCTTCCATTTTACCTACTATGACTTATGGAAATTTGTGGTCCAAACCTGCCATTTTAATTAGAGTTCACAAATGACCTGTAGGTTTTACTCCTTTCACTTCCCAGAGAATGGTGCAATGAAGGGATTGTCTTGGTAAACATTACTGAGAGGTTCTTTGCCTGTTACCCAGTTCTGCTGCTGTCCATATTTTTGACTCTTGCTTGGTGCTTTACACAAAGCACCTCAAAGCCCCTTCCCCCAAACTGTAATGGTGCTGGTTTACCTCAGTAAGGTTAGTAACATAGTGAAGAATACACCCATGAATTTAAAGATAAAGATGGCTTCTGGTTTTACTTAAAATGTTTTCCAGCAAGATTTGACTTTTATCTTTGTAGCCAGTGTTCTGGTGGTTTCAACACAACACTTCAGGCACTATGTTTTTACTGGAACGATTATTGAACTTCAGATATAGAATGAGATACCTTTAAACCAAATTTTTTTAAATTATCCTCAATGATGATTAAGTAAGGCTTTGCTGTTATCTAAAACTCTAGAAAACATAGAGAGGGAGAGGAAGAGGGAGAAGGAGAGAGAGGACAGGGAGAGGGAAGAGAGAGAGAGAGAAGAAAGACAGAAAAAGAAGAAAGAAGAAGCAGAAGGAGGGGGAGGAGGGAGGATAAGAAGAAGCAGAAAAGAAAAGAAGAAGGAGAAGGAGGATGAGGAGGAGGAGGAGAACGAGGAGGAGGAGGAGGAAGAGCTGGAAGAAAGAAAGAAAGAAAGAAAGAAAGAAAGAAAGAAAGAAAGAAAGAAAGAAAGAAAGAAGAAAGAAAGAAAGAAAGAAAGAAAGAAAGAAAGAAAGAAAGAGAAAGAAAGAAAGAAAGAAAGAAAGAAAGAAAGAAAGAAAGAAAGAAAGAAAGAAAGAAAGAAAGAAAGAAAGAAAGAAAGAAAGAAAGGAAGGAAAGGAAGGAAGGAAGGAAGGAAGAAAGAAAGAAAGGAAGAAAGAAAGAAAGAAAGAAAGAAAGGAAGGAAGAAAGAAAGAAAGGAAGAAAGAAAGAAAGAAAGAAAGAAAGAAAAGAAAGAAAGAAAGAAAGGAAGGAAGGAAGGAAGAAAGAGGAGGAGGAGGAAGAGGAGGAGGGAAAAGTGCCTACCCTAGAGGCAGGCTTAGAGAGGGGGAGGGAATATGGGGACATTGGTGGTGGTAAATGTGCACTGGTGGAGGGATGGGTGCTGGAATACTATATGACTGAAACCCCCTGAACAGCTTTGTAACTGTGTATCTCATGGTGATTTAATTTTTATTTTTTAAAGGAGCATTTGAATGAAGTGGAATTTTGGTCCCATTGGAAACTATCAGTAAAGATGACTGCTTTATGCTCTGATACCCATGGCTTCTGTTGTTACTTCACAAGTTAAGAGAAAAATAGCAGAGTTTAAAGACAAAGTTGCCTGCTTTTAGTGCTGTTATTTATTGTTTTGATATAAAACCATGGAGTAGATTTTTACAGATTCTTGTAAAGCCACTTCAAAACATCAGTTGGCCTATACTTCGCTCTGCTCTTAGCAGTGGCTGCTCTTGGCTTCCCCATTCCCCTTCCCTAGGAGACAGGAATTCCACCAGGAGTTGCAGTTTAATTCTTGATATTTCCATATAAATAATATAAAGTATTTTATGTGAATATAAAATAAATATATGTTGTATATACATATCAATATAAAATAAAGGCTAAGGATATAAAATATCAACTATCCATCTTATATTGTACATGGAGCCCAAATGACACAGCCTCAACTACGCTGGGTTAGTTCTAAAGATTTTCTCTTCCCTTCTTCCCAAATTAGGGGAAAAGTATAACTCCAACAAATCTTATATGCCTGTTTCTCCTTAATAGCATACACTGTAGCCCTCCATACAGGCCCATCAAGGTTCAGCTCAGCTATTGTTTGAGAATCAAAGGAGAGAGAGAGGGGGTGGGTGGAGAGAAAGCTTTTATTGACAATGCTGGCAGCTGGAAGATGGTGAACTCAAATCCTGAAAGCAACCATCTTATCTGTGTCACAGAAGGGGTTTACAGAGAAAGAAGACGAAAGCACATTTGTAGGAAGGGTGATCTATAAATTCACTGAGGGATGGGCCTGGCCCCAGGGCACACTTCTAGTGTGGCTGCAAATAAAGATTTCTGATAAGCTTTCCACCCTCTTACTCTTTAGGAAAAAGATAAGGAGTCATGCATTCTCCACAATTTCCAGTGGTCCTTAACCAGACAAATGTTCTGCTTTCTGAGTTTGAATGTAATTCCTAATTCCCTTGGACCAGTTTCACAAAGGGGACCTATAAGGGTTCCTGTTCTTCCCAGTTACATATCATTGAGTTCTGGGTAGTCTCTGCTCCAATTACTTCCTGGTTTTAAAAGTGTTTCTGTGATAAAGCTAAGAATAGCCTTTCCTATCTACTACCAAACAATTGACCTTCTTGGCTTAGTTTATCCACTTTTTGATAATGATCAAGATGTCATCCATAACACTGTTAAATATAAAATTCATCTGGAATCTTAAAAAACAAAACAAAATTCCAAATGCTTAGACTATAAAAACTGAATTACATTTACTAGAGTGAAAATAGGGTTGGACAAATCAGGCAGAGGGTCAGCTTTGTGGTGAAGAATGGAAATTAAACCTTTGACAAAGATCACAATGTAACAAGCAGACGGTGAACTGTCATACTGTATACTGACACACATAATAATATAAACTAATGGAACTTCAAGAAATTAATAAAAAGCAATCATTTCAATTTTGGGGGATTTAAAATTGTTATTTTTACATTTGGTGTCATCCTTGCTCAGGGACCATGCTAATCTTCTCTGTATCGTTCCAATTTTAGTATATGTGCTGCGGCAAGAGACAGACATGGGGCAGAGCTGCTACTTGCTCTCCCTGTGCCCAGCCGCTCACAAGGCACCCAGGAGGGATGGCGGGTTCTAGCCCTGGCCCGCCACCCCAGCAGAGCCTTGCAACAAGCCAGAGGACCCCCACTCCATGAGGGCCTCCATTTTCCACATCCGGACTTCTCCTCTCGTTAGAAGTCCACCCAGCAGACCAGCCTATCACAGTCCGCTCATCGAGATCCACCCTGCTGCAGTCTTTTTTAATCCAGACCAGGTATGCTGATCCAGAGACAGACATGGGGCAGAGCTGCTACTTGCTCTCCCTGTGCCCAGCCGCTCACAAGGCGCCCAGGAGGGGATGGCGGGTTCTAGCCCTGGCCCGCCACCCCAGCAGAGCCCTTTGCAACAAGCCAGAGGACCCCCCCACTCCATGAGGGCCTCCATTTTCCACATCTGGACTTCTCTCTCATCAGAAGTCCTCCCAACAGACCAGCCTATCACAGCCCAGCCTCGCACGGCTGCAAGCGGCCCCGTGATTCATCAATAAATGCTGGACTTAGAGATGACTACAAGAGTATGCTACCTGCACGGCAGAGCCTGGCAAGCTACCCGTGTTGTATTTGATATGCCAAATACCAGTAACAATTATAGACCTCATTCCGAATGGATTGAGGCTCTTTATGTTTCTGGAGCAAGCAGATGCCCTTGGGCTCTACTAGCATGAGACAGGACATATGAAGATGTTACTGGGGCCCGCTCGAGCAAATCGATGATGAACGGGAAGACAGTGATACAATGATTTTTACATTACCATGGTTTGCTGCTCTTGTTAATTCTTTAATGTGTATTTCTTGAGGCAAATTACACTTTAAATCTTGCACTGCATACATTTTTATTTTTTTTGGGAAGAGTACCAAAAGACTTACTTACAACCTAAGAATCATCTTTAGTTGCCACCTAATTTACCTGTAAATTTGCTCTAAGTCTCATCATTTTCCAATAGATGAATATTCTAAGTTCTAGCAAGATCAAGGATACAAAGAGTTTGTAATAGGCCTGGTTGATTCTCTTTGAAACTTAGTTTCTGGGATCCAGCAGGGGTGTAGCCGTCAGCAGAGGATATACTTGATAGGAGCTAATAGCACTGAGTGTAATAGAGGCAGACACGGTCTAAGATTTATAAAGATCAAAATTTTATTTAGGGGCTGAAGCAGTAGTCTGGTAGTGACGGCACTTACCTTGTATGTGGTGACCCGATTTTGATCTCTGGCATCCCATATGGTCCCCCTATCACTTCTAGGAGAAATTCCTTAGTGCAGAGCCCAAAGTAACGCTTGAATATCGCTGGGTATGAGGCAAAAACAAAAAACAAATTATATTTGGTGTGCTATAAAATACAATCCTGAGTTTATGTGAGAAAGTTGGGAATCTTCCAGGGCAGTACTCTTCTACCCAGGTCTGCTTCTCTGGCTCAATCTATCAGCACTAGCATCTTAGAAATCATCTACCAGGGCCGAAGTGATAGTCTAGTGGTAGGGCGCTTGCCTTGCACACAGCGGACCAGGGTTTGATCCTCAGTATTCCATATGGTCTCGGAGCACCGCCAGGAGTAATTCCTGAGTGCAGAGCCAGGAGATACCCCTGAGCATCGCAGGGGTGACCTCCCCCAAAAAAAAAAGAAAGCAAAAAATCATCTACGGGGCTGAAGTGATAGTTCAGTGGGTAGGGCTTTTGCCTTGCACGCACCACCTAAATTCTATCCTCGGCATCCATATGGTCTCCTAACACCGCCAGGAGTAATTCCTGAGTGCAGAACCAGGAGATACCCCTGAGCATCGTTGGGTGGACCCAAAAGGCAAAAAAAAAAAAATAAAAAACCTCACCTACAGTAATTCTGCATCCCATATTCACATTATGGTCCTCTACGCCAGAGAGGCCACTGTTTTTTGTTGAATGGGTCTGTCAAAAAAAAAATCCTTGTGATATGATATAATTGCCACAAGGAAGCAGCAGAAACTGTTTGGACTGTTAGGTACTGGTTAAGTTAGTTGTTATAATCTGCTATAATGCATTAAGAAACGTTATCCATACACTGTTGGACCAAGGAAGGGTTAAAGGTTTGTAAGAGTCACACCCTAAACATTTATGAGCAATCATCTGGGCTGGCTGTGTCAAGCCTTAAACGACCCTGGAGTAAATCCCTAAGAGACACTGGGATTTATAACTCAGGGTTTGTTATGGCAAAAAGCATGCCCCTGACCCTGAGCTCCGTAAAGAGACAATTTGCTTCTGTGTGACTCATGACTGTAGCTGAAGTTAAGCCTTATTGATGCAAGACTGTAAACCTTGTTTTAAACATAAAGTAAAAACTGTAGTTAATCTTGCATGATCTTAATGGACACGTTGGAATGCACTTTCAGAGTGTAAATGCAACCTCAGGTTTTGAATCATTGGTCCAATGCATTAGGAGTCCCATGACCCATTATGATCCCAAGCCCATCTGATGAAGTAAACTTCTGTCCTGCTCTCCTTCTGTGTCCTGGCTGTTTCACTGAGTTATGATGAACTCAGATGTAACGAACAACCTGTCCTTCTTGACCCTACTGAACTTCTTAATTAAGAACATGAAGCATTCTTGTATGCCAACATTTCAAAAAATTTATTGATAGCTTTTGTCCAAACAGTGAGGGTTTAATGGGAGAACCCTCCACTTTCGTTCATCATTTTCTGATTAGAGAAGTTAATAGTTAACTCAACAGAGAACATGCTAAGCAGACAGTCTGATCAGATGAAGAGACAGATTTGCCCCAGGCACACCAGCTTTATGATCAAAAGAAATTTTTTAGATGAATATCATTGTGCTTAAAGGCAAAATGGACTTTTATTGTTATTCATTTTTTTTGCTCTTTTTGGGGGAGTTGTACCTGGGGCAATGCTCAGGGGTAAACTCCTGGCTTCCACTCAGAAATTACTCCTGACTGGTGCTCTGGGACCCTATGGGATGCCAGGTATTGAATTTGGGTCAGCTGCGTGCAGGCAAATGCCCTACCCGCTGTGCTATCAGTCCAGTCCCCAAAAGACAAAATGGACTTTTAATGGAAAACACCAAATACAGAAACATACAAATGATAGGTGATTGGATTGAGTGCCAAGTAAAACAATTAGAAAAATTGTTGAGTCATTGAGAAGCAGTAATGAAATAGCTGAAGGGTCATAAATTCTGAATTTGTTTGATAGACATTGCAGGGGACTGGTATTTTTGTGCTTTCAACAACAAAGGTAATAAAACCTAGGGGTTTCCATACAATATCTATACTGCAAGTCAGAAGACATTCTGCAGTCTAGATGTTTCATCAGAAGGACTTCATAAACATGCAATTAGTAGTCATTGGCATTGAGTATCCTCCTGTAGGATCATGGCGTTTATTAAACATTTACTACATAAACTATTATTCCAAGCAGTAACTAATTCGGAAAAATTCATGTAGGCTACTTTTTAATTTTTATTTGTTTGGTTTTTTGGGTCATACACCCAGAGACTACTCTTGGGTCTGCACTCAGGGATTACTCCAGGTGATGTTGGGGGAACCGTGGGATGCCTGGGATTGAACCTCGTCAGCCACATGCAAGGCAAACACCCTACCTGCTGTTCTCTCTCCAGCCTTACTTACACTGTTTTTTCTTTTCTTTTTTTTTAAATTTTTATTATACTGGGGCCGGAGTGATAGCCCAGCGGGTAGGGCGCTTGCTTTGCACGCCGGTCGGCCCAGTGCCGCCCGGTTCAATCCCCGTATCCCATATGGTCTCCCCGAGCACCGCCAGGAGTAATTCCTGAGTGCAGAGCCAGGAGTAACCCCTGAGCATCGCTGGGTGTGACCCAAAAGAAAAAAAAAATAATAAAATTTTTTATTATACCACCGTGAGACATACAATTACAAAGGTGTTCATAATTGGTTCTTGGTAATACAGTATTCCAGCACCCATCCCTCCACCAGTGCCCCATTTCCACCTACCAATACGTCCCCCCCCCTCCCACTCACCCCCCAGGCTGCCTCAACAGCAGGTAGCCCGCTTCCTTTCTTTTCTCTCTCTGTCTCTCTCTCTCTCTCTGACTCTGCATCTCTCTCCCTCTTCTTTACACATTGTGGCTAGCCCTGCAGATATTTAGAGTTTATCACTTAAGTCTCTTTGTGTATATTCAATGGTGAGTTTTTTTTTCCACACTTCTTACACTGTTTTTCAATCATTAAATTGAAGGAAGGTGTTCTGGAAAGAGTGAGTGCTAACAGCACTAACAGAATATGCCAGGAACATATGGGAAAATGAAGAAGGGTAGTTTTTTGGTGACTCAAATCTGGACCAATTTAAGAATGATTGGGAGAGGAAACCTAGAAATCACAGTATAGCACAGTTAGGAAATTAGATGTCAGAATTCACTTATAGATCTACATAAGTGGGCTTTATTCTTTACTGAGCCACCACAAGAACAGAATGCTTTTTGCTTTTTTCTTTCTTGGAAGTGTTGTCCTCTCTAGTTGAGAGAATGTTATGGTAAGCAATTACTGTTATATAATTGTTAATCCCCAAGTTCCATTCACTTTAACCTTGTCTGAGTAGCAAATGCTTTTTCCAAAAGGAGAATTCAAGTGACCTTCAATTTTCTTTTGTGTCTTTTCCAGAGGTCCAAGTGGCAAGCTGCTTTAAAGACAGCAACAGTTGATTGAAAAGCAATCGATAATGGAATGTCAGGGCCAAGAACCAGGGGACAGATCATAGCTCCTAACTTCCACAGCTTTTGCAGCATGGATTCTGACGGCAGTATGGCACTTAAACCAATTTCTTTTCTGTTAATGCCCCACTTCAAAGAGAAAAAAAAGCAACCTATCCCTTTGTCCTTGCCTAGAACTGACCTTTCATGTAACAATTTACTCTAAATTTAGACTTGGCCAATTTTTCCACCAGAGACCATGGATTGGGTTATAATAGCAACTATTTAACTTCTGTTAATCTCTAGTATTCACAAAGAGAGACTGTTTCCCTGGAGCAATTGCTCTGGGGGAGGGCTGGGGAGGAAGGGAAGAAAATTTAAATGGGAGAAACATTTTGACATTTATATAGTAAAGAAAGAAGTTTCTTAAATGAAGAACATTATACTGAGAGGAGGTGGAGGACAATGATGGAGATGAGGTCAGCTAACATTGCTCTTGCTCTCTTGCTATGAGCCGGATAGGCGTAAACAAACCAAAACAAGAATTTTTTTTTTTTAAATCTTGGAGTAACTTTTTTGAAGCTATCTTAGTGTTTTTAATTTGTAGGTGGGCACCTGGATTTGGGAAAGGCATTTTTTCTGCTTAAAGTCAAAGCGTAGAAAAGAGGCAAAAAATTTTAAGTCCAAACTGTGTGCAGCCAATTGTTACTTTTCACCCCCCTGCTTCTTCTTCTTCATCCTCCTCATCTTCTTCTTATTTTATTCTTCTGAGGTCACAAGATAAAGGAAGTAAGAATGCTGTGACAAAAAAAGGCAGGATATCTAGAGGTAGAAAAAGGGAAGAGAAAGTCACCACGACGGGAAGAAAGTAGACTGTAGAAGGCAAAGAGGTCACAAAGAGTGACAACAAGTGTAGCCTGCTGTTTAGAACATCGAGGCCACAGTGCGTCTTTGGTCAGTGTGTATTGTCCAGGGCGCTGCTGAACAGAAAAGGTCCAGGGGCGGAATCTTCACCCCCTCTGACAGGTGTCTTTCTGGCTCCTGCGCTTGGGAAAGGTAGAGGTCTAAGGCTGGGAAGCCTCCAGTGACCATCTGTGCTTGCAAATGCCAGCTTTGTAGCAAGTTGCTTTACGGTTCCTGATAATTCTATTTCCCCACTAATAAAATGAGAGCCACATTGGTACTTAGTTTTCAGGGTCATTGTAAAGATTAAAACGTAAAATGCAAAACACTAAGAGCACACACACTCAGGGTGTGGTTGGTAGATGAAAAATCAGACTCACACTGAGTCTGGCCACTTGAAGGTTTCCAATCCTAGGCCAAGAAGGCCGTGACCATGTGCCAAGGCCCACAGAGAGGAGAAGTGAGAGGAAAGGGAAGAAAGGGCAAAAGTCCAAAAGGGGAAATGGAAAGCAGGCTACAGCTTTTATAACTTTTCAGCCCAGGCAAGCCCACAACAAAGGAAAGCATGTGTGTGTGTGTGTGTGTGTGTGTGTGTGTGTGTGTTATATCTACCAAGGGGGCAGCCTGGTGATGGCAGGAACCCTGGGGACTCTGGCTATAAGATTGGTGTTGCAGTATAGCCTGTCAAAATTGAAAACTTTATGCACTTAACACAGTAAATTATTTTAAAAAGTGTAAATATATATACACTTTTTTAAAAAATTAAGACACTGTGATTTTACAAAGTTGCTCATAATAGAATTGTTTCAGGCATATAACACTGCAACATATATATATGTATGTATATATATATACTGCAATATATATATATATATATATATATATATATATATATATATATATATATATATATATATTGCAGTACACTGTTGCCCAGAGCCTCTGCATCTCTCCTGGAGTTACCTCCCTACAGATCACTTTGTAGATAAGGAAGCAGAAAACAGTTTGAATGTGTAGTATATCATACCATGTACTCTATGTTAGCTGGGTGTAAGTATTTTCTCTCATGCTACCACAATCATCATGGGACTAGATAGATCTTACCAGTATATACCAGATCTTACCTTGCCACTTTGGATCTCTAAGCAATTAGACCAGCGAGAAATGCTGTTTGCTTCTAAGCAAATGGCTTTCTAATAAGTCTAAAGGCTAATGCACAAAGCAACTATGAAGTAAAGATGAGAATCTTGTGAAGGCTTGGAGAAATACATACCCAGCTGTAGAATATTCATTGGTACAGATGCATGCCTTTATATTCTGAGATGCAGTTCATCTCAGATGCCCCTTCTCCCATCTACCAAGGACCTGCAGCCTTGACTGGGGCCATATTAACATTTCAACGGGCTTGGTGAGGTCCTGGGAGAAGTTACCTGAGGGGATTGACCCTAACTGCTATCCTTTTGTTGTGGGCTTGCCTGGGCTGAAAAGTTATAAAAGTTGTAGCCTGCTTTCCATTTCCCCTTTGGCCTTTTGCCCTTTCTTCCTTTCCCTCTCACTTCTCCTCTCTGTTGGGCCTTGGCAACGTGGTCACGCCATCTTGGCCTAGGATTCTAAACCCACAAATGGCCAAGGCCCAGCCAGGAACCCAAAGTCTGGTGTTTTCCTATTGTTGAATGTATACCAGAACAAGTGTGAGTAAAGCCTTTGAAACTCTGCTGTATTCTTGTGTCTTTCTCTGTCCACTGGCTGCCAATCCCCTGGGGCAGAAGGGAATCCCTGATTCCTGCTTCTGGACTTTGTTGCGATTATGTCGTAATATGTCCCTCCTCCTACACTCCTCCTAAACCTCTTCCTCCTCCTCTCCACCCTCCCATCCTCATCCTCTTTCTTCTCCTCCTCCTCCTCTGCCTCCTCCTCCTTCTTCTTCTTTCTCCTTCTCCTCCTCCTCCTCCTCCTCCTCCTTCTTTCTTCTTCTTTCTTCTTTCTTCTTCTTCTTTCTTCTTCTTCTTCTTCTTCATCTTCTTCCCCTCTTTCTCCTTTCTCCTCCTCCTCCTCCTCCTCCTTCTTCCTCTTCCTCTTCTTCTCCTTCTCCTCCTTCTTCTCCACCTCCTCCTCCACCCCCCCTCATCCTCGTCCTCGTCCCCGTCCTCCTCGCCCTCCTTGTCCTCGTCCCTCCTCATCCTCCCCCCTCCTCGCCCTCCTCTTTCCTCCTCCTCCCTCCTCCTTCTCCTTTCTTTCTCTCCTCTTCTTCTTCTCTTCTTCTTTCTTTCTTCTTCTTCTTCTTCTTCTTCTTCTTCTTCTTCTTCTTCTTCTTCTTCTTTCTTCTTCTTCTTTCTTCTTCTTCTTCTTTCTTCTTCTTCTTTCTTCTTCTTCTTCTTCTTCTTTCTTCTTCTTCTTCTTCTTCTTCTTCCTTCCAGTTCTAGTCTGGCCTCACCATTTCCAATAATTCTTAGCACCCTCTTGAACCTGATTTTAGAGAGCTAACAAAACATGGGTCCTAACTCTAAAAATCTTTGTTTAAAAAAAAACTTCAAAAAAGGTTATTGAATCACCATGAATCCCAAAGTTACAAATTCATTCCTGGTTGAGTTGTAAGGGTACAGTTTCTGAGCATCCATCTCCTCAGTATCCCCTTCCTCTAATAATGTCCCATTCCCACCGCCCCTATAAGAGCTGGCCTCTTTCCCCATTTACTCCCCTTTTAGGCACTGTGGGTTTGCAATACTGTCACTGAAAGGGCTACATGGCATCATGCCCATCACTTTACTTCTTTCAGCACCCACTTGTCATCCAGAGTGACCACGTCCCCATCATTCTCACAGTTGTCCCTTCCCTGATCTCACCTCTCCCTCACCTCTAAAAATACTCTCTATTTGTTTAGACCATTATGCTGAAGTGGAAAATGCAGCACTGTTCCTCCCCCTGAAATCCAGGCACTGGACAGGAGGGATTATGAGATAGATGCTTGCCCTTGCAAATGGCCAGCAATTGTTCCATTCCCCAGTATGACCAAGAGTAATCCCAGAGAACTGAGCCAGGAGTAAGCCCTGAGTACTGCTGGGTGTGACCTCCAAAGCCAAAACAAGCAAACAAAAAATATTAAAACAAAACCAACCACCTCCTCAGGAGCTGCACCTCTCTTTTACAGATTTAAGTGCACCTTTCTGATTAAAGTTGTTGCAGGACACCTAAAAGCCTAAAAATCTCTGCGTCTGCCTTGGATTGCCTCCCTGCAGATCACTTTTGTAGATAGGGGTTAGTTTAAACGTGGCAGTTTATCTGACCATGTATTCTGTACTGGCTGGTATAAATATTCTCTCATGCTACACACAATCATCGTGGGACTAGCTAGATCTTACCAGCATATTTGCCTGGCCACGTTGAATCTCTAAGTAATTAGACCAGAGAGAAATGCTGTTTGCCTCCAACAAGCAAGCATGAGTCCCTGATAACTCAAAGGCAACAAAGTACAAAACTATTGTAAAGTAGACAAGACTCTTGTGAAGTCTTGGAGAAATATTTAACTGGCATTAGTATTAGTCTTTGGTACAGAGACATGCCATCTCAGAAACCCCCTTCTACCCTATAAATGCATTTCCAGCAGATCTTTGCTCAAAACATTAGCATATAAAAAGGGCCTAGGAGGTGCTGGGAGAAATTACCTGAGGGCATTTGACCCTCCCTGCTTCCCATAATAGTGGGAGGTCTGAGTTGCAGGGCATAAACCAGCCTGCTTC